>PVJA010052668.1:0-12305 GCA_004027025.1 Myocastor coypus
ATCCTCCTGCCTCAGCCTCCCGAGTGCTGGGATTACAGGCGTGCGCCACCATGCCTGGCACTCAAGCGTATCTTTCTTTACAGCAGAGTAGTACTCTGCTGTGTGTCAGCGCTACGTTTTCTCTATCTGCTCATCTGTCCATGGCTGTGTAGGCTGCTCCCAAGATCTAGACATTGTGAACTGAGCTGCTATAAACGTGGGTGTGCATGTGCCGCTGTAGTGTGGTATAGGTGACTCTGAAGCTATCTAGAAGGGAAACAGCTGGGTGAAATGAAATTTCTATTTCTACCTGTTTGAGAATCTCCACACTGATTTCCAAAGTGTTTTTACTAGCTTGCATTCCCATCTGCAATGCAAAAGAGCTCCATTTTCCCTGAAGCCTTGCCAGCGTTTGTTTGTTAGTATTTGCTTTCCTCCCTCCCTCCCTCCCTCCCTCCCTGCCTCCCTCCCTCCCTTCTTTTTCAGTAGCTTTGGTACAGGGTTTCACTACACAACTGGGACTCCTGGTGATCCTCCTGCTCTCAGCTTCCCCAGTGCTGGGATTACAGGCTCGCCTGGACTCTGGGGTCAGCTCAGTGTGCCCTGGGAGCAGGGCTGGCATGGCACGTGGTGCCGGGGAATGGAACCACAGTCCTTATGCTTGCCTAAGCAGGCGCTTTAGTCCTCTGAACTATTTCACCAGCCCCAGTATTTGCTTTTTGATGATGGCTATTTCTTATAGGGTAAGTGAAAAAGCTCAGTGGTGTTTTAATTTACATTGCTCCACAGCCAGTAACGTGGAGCATTTCTTCATGTGCTGATTGGCCACTTATACTTCCTCTGTGAAGTTCCATTCATTTAACTTACCCACTTTTTTTTATCTTTTAGTTTTGGAGGGTTTGGATTTTTCTTGTTTTTTTTTTTTTTCTTCAGGACGGGGTTCGAACTCATAATCTTGCACTTGCCAGGCAGTACAAGGTTTACAGGATCTCACTATGTGGATTGGATTCCTAGTGATCTTCCTGTTTTCACTTTCCCAAGCACCAGGATTACAAGCAGGCACCACCACACCCATTCTCACTCACCTATCACAGCACACCCCTGGGATGGGGCCGGCATGGCACGCAGGGGATCGAGCCCCAGTCCATCCCTGCACCTGCCTAAGCAGGTACTTTAATCCACTGAGCTATCTGGCTGGCCCTTTTCTTGGATTCTTTATCTATTCTAGATATTAGGCTGTTAGGGCTGGGGAGATAGCTCAATGGAATTAGCGCTTGCCTGGCAAGCACAGGGTCCTGAGTTCAATCCCTGATACCACATACACACAATAATAATAATAATAATAATAATAATAATAATAATAATAATAATAAAAATAAAAAATATATATTAAGCTGTTGTGTGAGGTGAAGCTAGTAAATTTTTCTTCTCATTCTGTAGATTGTCTTTTCATTCAGATTTCTTTTGTTGTGCAAAAGCTTTTTTTGTGTGTCTTTTTGAGACAGGGTCTCACCATGCAGTTCAGGCTGGCCTTGAGCTCACTTTGGTAGCCGAGGCTGGTCTCAAATTCTCACCAGTCCTCCTGCCTCAGCCTCCCAAGTGCTGGGATCACAGGCGTGTGCCACCACGCCTGGCTTCCAAAGGCTTTTTAATTTGATATGACCCTGTTTGTTGATTCCCAGTATTATTTCCTGTGCAACTGGTGTTCTATTCAGAAAGTCCTTTTCTACCCCCAAGACCTTAATGGCTAGGACTTTAACCCTATATGAAGCTTCAGGTCCAAGATATCACACATACTTAAAATGACAAATATTTAAGAACGTGTTCTACTCCTTTCTCTCAACAGCTGGTGAAACTGAAGTGTTTTGTGCAGAAGCAAGAGTATGGAAAAGCAGTGAGAGGTTGACTAGATGTTTTTGGTGCTGTCTTTGTGACTGGAGAGAGAGAGAGAGAGAGAGAGAGAGAGAGAGAGAGAGAGAGAGAGAGAGTCGTCTGAGGAAGAGAAACAGAGACAGAGAGAGCCAGAAAGAAAGACAGAGATAGTAAAGAAGAGAGACAGAAAGGAGAGGAGAGAGGGAGTTAGGCAGAGAGAGAGAGACAGAGACAGAGACAGAGACAGAGACAGAGGTCACTTGTCAAGTTGCAAGAGTCCCTAGGCCAGGAGGAGTAAGAACCAAAGCTCGGCCCGCTTCTTTCCCAGACTCCTCTTGCAGCCATGACCCAAAGGCCCTCTGACCCCGAGGCCTGGACTGTGCCCATCAGCGATATTGGCACAGATGTTCCAGGCCATCAGCCTGGGCCTGGCCCCTGTGCTTGGCTCTGGGAGACCCTGTGTAGGTCTTGTTCTCCTCTAGTCGTTGCTCACTTTTTTTGTTTGTAGTGGAATCTTGGTCTAGAAGATTCCTAAGGGCCTTGGAGCTTGAACGGCCTTGGATTTTATGTATTTTGGGTTTGGGAGACTGCCGTGACACCCCACAATTCCCAACTAGACTGCCGTTACCAGCATAAGCACATATTCACCTTAGTATTGATTGACCTGGCTTAAGAGCTAAGCTCTTTCTGTAGTGTGGGCTCCCAGAAGCGTATTGCCTGTTTCCTTTATTTTTATTTTATTTTTTTCTTGTTTCAGAATTTTTGTTTGTTTGTTTATTTATTTATTTATTTTTATGGCTGGCTCAGCTTGCCTTGAGGGCAGGGCTGGCGCAGCATGTGGTGCCGGGGATCAAACTGCGGTCCCTGCAGCTGCCTAAGCTTTCCTAAATAGGTACTTTTAGACCACTGAGCCATCCTGCCGGGCCCCCCAAACTTAATTTTTTTTTTTTTTTTTGTCTTTTTGAGACAGAGTCTTGCTATGCAGTTCAGGCTGGCCTTGAGCTCACTTTTGTAGCCCAGGCTGGTCTCGAACCTGCACCAATTCTCCTGCCTCAGTCTCCTGAGTGCTGGGATTACAGGCCTGTGCCACCACGCCGGGCTCTGCTTGTTTCTACGGTCGTCTCTTCACAAAGGCTCCTAACGCCAGCTTGGGGAACAGCCCCACCTCCCGGGTGTGGGGGAAGTGGATGGCTTGTGAGTGTCAGGCGCGCTGTGGTCACTCAGCTCCTAGCTCTGGCACTTCCCCGCCGCGTGGAGGCTGCACCACTGCTTCGTTCTTGGCTTGCTCCCCTGCGACACAGAAGGGAGTCTCCGGCCTCTGGCCTCTCTGCGCTGCTGTCTCTGGAGTTCCTGAGGTGGGGTCTCCTGCAGTGGGGGCCCTCTCTCACCACTGTGGGGTCAGTGAGGCCCCTAACAGGACTCTGCGGAATCTGGGTAAGCAAGTGTGGAGGGAGGCCGCAAGGTGGACAAGTGCACGTGTTCAAGTTCAGGTTGGCAGGCACTGGGGAGGCCTAAGGGCAGGAATGGGAAGAACAGACTGGCATCCAGCAGGTCAGGCCTGGCTCAGCAGCCACCTTCCCTGGGACTACTCAGGCGTGTGTGTGTGTGTGTGTGTGTGTGTGTGTGTGTGTGTGTGACATCTCCTGTTGGAACCTGGCTTTCCAGGCTGCCCAGTCAGTGTCCGAGCAGTGGAGGCCTCGAGTGGGGTGGACAGCCTCACTTGGGAGACTCCCCCCCCCCCACCAGAGGCCTCTTCCTATGCTAATGGTGTGGCCCAGCAGGACAGGAGGCCCCCCTGACTCACATAAAGGGGCAATAAGGAAGGAAAGGACGCTGAGCAGTATGTGTGATGCTCTCACACTTCCAGGTCCTGCAGGGTTGGACCCGGGCCTGGTGTCAGTCATTACCTCTTAAGTAACTGACTCATGGGAATGACTCACTCATTTACATATGGAGAGAACTCTGGTCTATTTTTCTAAAAAGAAGCACCCTGCACTTCCTCATGTCAGCCTTGGTTTGTGCACACAGGAAGGAGCTCAGCAAGGAGGTGGACAGTAGCCATGGATCAAGCCCTGCTAAGTTATGGAACCGTAAGCTGCAGACAGAGGATGACAGAACTAGTTTGACTCCTGCTCAGAGCAGATGCTGGGGAGGAAGGCCCATTACCCACGTGTGACCCGGATGGACCTGGACGCCGTCCTCTAATGCGAGATCACCAGCCTCCCTCCATGGAAGTCAGCCATTGCCAGCTGCCTCCTGGCTCTGACTCACATCAGTTCACTTCTTTATTCTTTTATTCTTTTTTTTTGTCTTTTTGAGACAGGGTCTCGCTGTACAGTTCAGGCTGGCCTTGAGCTCAGTTTTGTAGCCCAGGCTGGTCTTGAACTCTCACCGATCCTCCTGCCTCAGCCTCCTAAGTGCTGGGATTACAGGCGGGCGCCACCACGCCTGGCCTTTCATTCTTTTAGTCAATGCCAAACCTCTGTCCCAGATGTAGAAAAGCAGTCCTTGGGCTAAAGATCTCCAGCAGTCCTGTCATTCCACTTGGCTCCAGCAGGTGGCAGCCCATGATCTGAGTGCCTCTCGACAGGTGACCCGGAAGTGGAGGGCGGGGTAGGAGGTGGTGGGGGATGGGCCGGTTTTCCAGAAAGGCCCTAGTACGCATCTGGCTGAGGGGGCAGACAGCTGTCCCTGTCCTGGTGAACTGGCGAGATCAGTTATTTGACACAGAAAGCACTGGCTTAAAGCTGCCGGACTTGAGGAAAGGACGGGAACCAAGGCTTTCTCAATCTTGCAGCCTGCACCGTGACCCGCTCTTGTTTCCTCTGCAGACTGGGCCACCCAGTCCCTCAGAGCATGAAGTAGGACCACAGCGGGTGGGAAGGGACTGCACCAGGCCCTGCAAGCCAAGAAGGCTTTTGTGTCCAGGGAGAAGGACCCATACGACCCACTCAGCTTGGCTTTAGTTCCTAGAGCTTACCCCAGCAGCGGCAAAGGATGACCACCCTTGTGTAGCACCAAACAGCACCACGTGTCTCTAGGAAGGTCGTGTGAAGATGGGGATAATCCTCAGCAGAGCTGGTGAGAGACTGGCAAGGCCAGGCATCCTGAGGCGCTTCTGCATCCTTCTATGGGCTTGGTCACCAGTGAATGAGCTTGGGCAGGGTGGTGAGTGGGTTTGGGTCTTACCCTGGCCCATATATTGGAGACCTTTCCTGGCCCTGTGGGATTCACCTGCCTCCTGTCCTAGCTTGATGCGTCCTGACGACGACGACGAGGCCTTGCAACACTGCCTCGAACTCTTCGCAGTGCCCAAGCCAGTCGGTAGCTACGTTCCCCAGCTGGAAAAACATCTGGCGTGGGTCTGAGGGACCCTGGATTCCAAAGCTTCCCAGAGGCAGGGACCTGTTCCACCACAGACCCTGAGAAGGGACCTTGCCCTCTTGCCTGGCCTCTCTCCTCCCCTAGTGTCTCCTGCTATGCAGAACCCCTTGCCTGAGTCTACTTCTGGGGTCCCAACCCCCTTTCTCTCTCTCTCTTTCCTTTCCTTCCTCTTCATTATTATTTTTTAGACAAGGGCCTGCTATGTATCCCAGGCTGGCCTCGAACCCACAGAAATCCTCCTACCTCAGCCTTCTGAGTGCTGGGACTCTAGCTGTATACCAAGATGCTGGGCCACCCCTGTAATCTTATCAGTTGAGCTGTGACAAAATTCTCAAGACAAAAGCATGCACATTTCCATTCAATGCTATCTTTTCTGTGAAAATAGAGCTCTTTATTTAAAAATTTAGGGTCATGTACCCGCAAACATTTAAGCATTATTTTAATAGACACAAACATAGAACCGAACTAGGCATAAATACAAATGTGTAAGAACAACAGAGTCTTGTCTGAATGCCAAGAACCACGTGACATGTGACTTTAACCTAAGGTGCTACTCACCTCTCCCCTGATTTCCTTGGGTGTGGTCCTATCCACACCAGTGTCCCCAGCAGCTGTGTGTCCCACAGGGCTTTGTAGACAGGTGAGGACTGACTGAAACACACACACACACCCACACACACACCCCTATAGCAGATTCACCATCTGTCCCTTACTCATGTGTCCCAGTGTCTTGTAATTGACCCTGCCATAAGGAGATGGAATTCGAAATTACTAGAAAGCTCAGGCTTTTTCAGGTATTAAACTCTGGAAAAAATTCTTAACACTAACAAAGTTGGACAGTAGAAATAAAAATATTTCATTCAAGCCTAAGACAATACGTGAAACAGCTCCACTGGTCCCCAGCGGCCTTGGCCTTGACCATTTCTGGAACTTGGCCTGAGCTATAGGTCTTCCCAAGCACCATTGCTTTGGTTTGTTCTTCCACCTCTGTGCCCTCTGTGTCCACAGTGTGGACAGGTGTGTGTGTATGTGTGTGTCTATGTGGAGGAGTGTATGTGCGCCCCAGCCACAGTGACCAAGGCTTCCTGTCGGCTAAGTGACCCTTGGGGATCCTGGATGAGACCTGCATCCTTCATTGACATAGTCAAGGGGTCAAGGGTGAGCTCAGTTGGGCACTATGAAGGTCTTTTCTGTACAACAGAGTGACATGTCTATGAGGTAAGTGGAAGGGGGATAAGAACCCAGCATACAGACAAGCCAAGAGAAGAGGGCTTGGGCCTGGGGCTCCTTAGGTTGGGGCTCTGGCTTCTGAGAACTCAGCACCTTGCCGGGCGTGGTGGCTCACGCCTGTAATCCCAGCACTCGGGAGGCTGAGGCAGGAGGATTGGTGCGAGTTCGAGACCAGCCTGGGCTACAAAAGTGAGCTCAAGGCCAGCCTCAACTGCATAGCGAGACCCTGTCTCAGAAAGACAAAAAATAAATAAACACACAACAACAACAACAAAAAACTCAGCACCTTATCTAGAGCTAGGGGGAAGCCTGGAGGCGAGGTGGCACAAAGGCAGGCGTTCCCAGACACTTGGGTCACAGGAGGGGGGGTGCTTGGGCAGCTCCTTGCAGTCAGGGAGATGGCGGGTTCTCCCGGCTGCATGTAGACAGCACCAGTGCCATGGCAGGCCCCATGCCACACGCTCCTGAGATCTCCCAGCATCCTTACCACACCCGGGCAGTAGCTGCAGATGAAGAAACTGAGGTACAGTGGATAAGAATGGCCTAGCCAAGCCCCACAACTGGCAAATGGCAGAGCTGGGATTTGAACCCAGGTCTGGCTGGTATTAAACACAGCAATGTTAAGACTCCAAAGAGCTGAAGGATGTTCTCCCTTTCTTCCCCAACAACTCCCTCAGGTGACTGGTTCTGTCCTTATGACAGCTCATCCTGGGGGATGTGACAGAAGCTTGGGGGTGGGGAGCTTGGCAGGTGCTGGGAAAAGCGGCAACACATTCAGATGTGCTTGGGCAGGGTTACCCTGCGCCAGTCGCAGCTAGCTGCTGGGTGTCAGCCTGCAGTGGCCACAATGACCTGGCCTTGCTTGGCTCATGTTGTTTAGGGATGGATTTTCTACCTTGCTGGTCACTTAAGGAAATGTGGCTCATAAGCCTGAGTGGTGTGCTGAGTCCCTGGGGACAGCCGGAGCCAGATCACCTGGCCATGTAATGTCCCAGTGTCCCACCCCTGACCTTGGTCCTCAGGAGGCCCCCAGCCTGCCAGCTGCAGCTGCTGCTGTCTTCAGGTTCTGATTCCCTCTCATAGTCTCCCTCCTCCTCCTCCCCCTCTTCCTCCCCCTCCTCATCCCCCTCCTCCTCTTCCTCTTCAGGTCTGTGATCCCAGCCAAATGTCAGTGTCTGGAGAGAAATGAGAGGTTCTCCAGGGAGCAGGTTCCTTCTGGGGGCCGAGGAGCCCCAGCCAGCCCACGAGGAGATGCCATCCTTCAGGGGCTCCTCCAGGGTGCCCAAATCCTCAGGGGACTCTGTGCATGGGAGCAGCTCCTGAAGCTCCTGGCCACCTGGCCCTTGGCCCAGCTCCTTGCTGGTCCAGGTGTAACTGGAGGATCCAGCCTCTTCCCAGAGCAATGAATCCCTTGTGCTGGGCCAGCTCCTGCTGGAAGAATCTCTGGAATCGCAGCCTTCGCTGTGGCCCACAGGTGTCCAGGGTCCCCCGGAGTCCACCCCAGATTCGTCTGCCTCGGAGGACCCCGGATGCTGCAGCTCCTGCTCCCAGAAGAGGGAATGCTCCATGTAGGGGTGGACGCTGACCCTGTCATCTGTGTCCTCCTCATCCTCATCTTCAGCGCTGTCTTCCGATCCTGACGGGAGTGAAGCTGGGGCCCTGACGGGTGGGGCCAGCCTGATCCTTCTGGTCAGTTTCTTTTGGGGACAGAGGAATAACTCATCCAAGGACTCTGGTACACTGGGTTGAAAGGCTGCCACAGGGGCTCTGTGTCCTGAAAAATCCTGATTTGGGGAGGGAAGGAGAGAGAGACGACTCAGGCTCCTTTACTGTTGGAATCTGGGTTCTTTTATTTTTTTTCCTTCCTCTTTAGGGGGGGTCTACAGGGCGTTCAAGATCCCACTACTAGATTGGATTCATAGTGATCTGCCTGTATACAGCCTTCCAAGAGCAGGGACTACCGGCGGTGTGCGCCATAATGCCCAGTCTCATTGCTATCTCAGTGCACGCTGCAGGCCAGGCTGGCACGCCAGGCCCAGGTTGAACTCCCAGCTCCTGCGCCTGCTTGCAGGTGCTTTAATCTGCTGAGCAATTTTGCCAGCCCAGAATCTGGATTCTCGTTAGGACAGACCTGAGATACAGGTACAAATGCAGGTCATTTCTTTGGGAGGTGCTCTAGGACAGGAGCAGTGCGTGGGCAACTGGCACATGGGCAGGCAGCGGGAGGCAAGTGGCCAATCGCAGTGCTACAGGGCGGCTGGGCCCCGATCCTGCAGGAGACCTGGTTTGCTGCTGTACACAGGCACTTCCAGGCTACCCCGCTGGGAGGCACCTAGACTACTTATCCACCAGCCACCTCTGAAGCATGGTGCCCTGCCTTGCCCTGCCTTGCCCTGCCCTGCCCTGCACGTGGGTAGGGTGGGTCGATCCCCAAAGCCCATCTGAGTCTCTCCTGGGGCCTCCCTTTGAGCATACACAACCTTCTGACCTCACAGGTTCCTCCTGGCCCCCAGTTTCTGATGAAGTAAACAGCATCCAAGGTCGAAGGTCTAAGGTCGGTCTTGGTTAAGCCCGCAAACAATGTTAGAGCCTTGGAAAGGTCCCCTTTTAGTGCCCCCTTCTCCCCCTGGCCCCGGGCCATCTGTCCTGAATCTAAAATGTTAAGGCTCTGCTGCGAGCTCCCGGCACATCTTTAGCAGGGGTGATGGGCCTTAGTGAACAGGGACTTGGGGGTACTCCCTCCGGGAGGACACTGCTATTTTATTCAGTGCATTACTAACGATAGCAATTCAGACACAGGGGGGCTGGGGAGATATCTCCATGGCACAAGTGCCTGTCTGGCAAGTGCAAGGTCGTGAGTTAGAACCCGAGTCCCACAAAAAAAAAAAAAAAAGACAGGGATAGGAGGAGTCAGCCTGGCCACGCCCAGATCCCCGTGGGCACTCCAGCCCGCCCCAGCCTCAGCCCACGCCCAGACTTGCCATACCAGGGCCCTCGGTGTCTTCTCCGGGTGGAACCAGGGGTCGCCCTTCAGGTTCTTCCACATCACACCCCCTACAGCGACTACCAACAATGGTGACAGTAAAGGCAGCGCCAGGATGGTCCAGCTGGCCCCTGGGGAGGAAAGCAACGCTAAGCGCAGACACAGTGAGGGCACCCACGTGGCAGCGAGCTGCGTGCTCCCGGCATCCTGTTTGGTCCGTGTAAGAATAAATCCATCCTACAGACTGAGCAAGCCAAGGCTCAGAGAGGCTGTGTGAGCCGCCCAGTGGCACACAGTGCGCATGGCGGAGCTGGGGTTTTTACCTGGGTGCATCTGTCTTGTACAGCTAACCACTCATCACGTGGTTCCGCAGGGGAAAGTCCTCCACCACAGAGTAACTTTGCACCCACCTGGGGCCTCCAGGGAGAAGCAGCTGGGCTCTGAGAAGCTGCTGTATTTCGGGACGATGAGGGTGTAGATGGTTCGGGCGCTGAGGCAGTGATGTCCGTGGGCGGAAGGCTGGAGCGGGATCTGGACCAGCTGGCCAAGCGCAGCGGCTGGAAATAGGGTCTGGTTGGCAGGAAGAAGCAGAGATGAGCAGAGCTTCTGGGGTCCCAGTTCTGTTCATCTGGGAGCCAGTCAGGAACCCAGGGGGAGAGGGGACCCCCACACCTCCCTTTCTTTTCCTAGCAGGTTCCTTTTAGGCTGCTGGCTCAGGGGTAGAAGAAGCTCACCACTGAGGTCAGTCTTGTATGAGCCCCAACAGGGACTGCGGGTCTCTACTCTGAGTAGGAAAGTCCTCAGGCTTACTGCCCTCAGGCCTCCAAGCGCATGGAGGGATGAGGAGGAGTCACTGAGCCTCAGAAAGTGCTCCAGCAGCCCTGTCCAATGCTGTAGGCAGTGGCTGCAGGCAGTGACCAAGCCCTTCCAGTGTGGCTGGTCCTAGTCAGGCGTGGTGGCACATGCTTGTCATCTCAGTACTTGGGGGGCTGAAGCGGGAGGATCACAAGATTGAACCTAGACCAGCAACCCAGTGACACTGTAAGACTTCACCTCAAAAAAAAAAAAAAAAAAAAAAAAAATTTAAAGATGGGAAGTTGCTGGGGATGATGCAGCTCTATGTAAAAAGCCTTGAGCTCAACACCCTGATGCCACAAAAGACAGACAGACAGACATAATAGCTGGTCCAAATGGAGATATGCTCAGAGTATGAAAGACATACCCGCTTCCAAAGATGAAATGAGGAAGGAAATAAAACAGCTCTGTAATTTTTATATTAATTTCCGATTCAGTATTGAAGTAACTTTTAGAGGGGCTGGGGTTATTCTGAGTCAAGGTGTCACTATGCAATCCAGGCTGGCCTTGAACTTTCAGTCCCTCTGTCTCAGTCTCCTCAGTACCGTGACAATAGGCCTGTGCCACCACACCCAGCAAAATGACAACATTTTATGGGACAAAATAAAAATCTGCTATTGGCCGGGCATGGTGGCGCATGCCTATAATCCCAGCACTTGGGAGTCTGAGGCAGGAGGATCAGTGCAAGTTCGAGACCAGCCTGGGCTACAAAAAAGGCCAGCCTGAATTGCATTGTGAGACCCTGTCTCAAAAATGGCTAAAAAGGGGCCAGGGAGATAGTTCAGCAGAATAAGCGCTTGCCTGGCAAGTGCAAGGGCCTGCATTCAATCCCCAAGTCCACAAAAACAAAAAACCTCTCAAAAAGGCCGAATGAAATAAAATAAATAAAAAATAAAATAAAATCTGTTATTAAAATTAAAGACATTTAGGGCCAGGGATGAAGTTTAGCAGTACCATGCCTGCCTGGCAAGCACAAGGTCCTGAGTTCAATACTAGAAATCAAGCAAGCAAGAAATTCTTTTACACAATTTAGAGTGGAATATTTAAAATAACAAGTGGCTCATGTTACATTTGGACAGCTCTGGTCTAGGATATTTCGGAGGTGCTTTTTGTAAACTGTTTTTTAATCGGCTGACACATATTGTGTATACTGACAGCTCCCATGTGATATTTCAATAGACGCATAAGGATTTGGGATCTCCATTCCCTGGCATCAGGGCCACCCAATCTGATAAATGGGCAGCCTGTGGTGACCACTTATCTTCATATTGCCTGTGGGTGCTGTCTTATGGCTGCAGAGTTCGGTTGTGACAGAGCCCATAGGCTGCAAAGCCCAAATCACCCACTCCCTGGCTCTGCATGTAAGTTTTCCCAACTTTAGTCATGAATAAGTAGACTCAGGTCTACACACAGGAACACACGGAAAATGGGCCTGAAACTAGATCTGCGCCAAAGAACGAGGTGTGGATCCATCTTCTCAGGTTCTTTCGGTAACTCATCTATGCTCTCTTAATTTTCTTTAATGAATCTACGGCTTGGCCAGTGAGCTTCCTGTGGCCCAGGGGTGGGTGGAGAAGGCTTCTGGGAGGAAGTGTGCAGAGAGCAGAGGGGCGTGGTGGGGGCGGGGCTTCTCACCTTGTTTCCGGCACCCTCCTTCCAGAATTGCACCTCATACTGCAGGTCCAGGGTAGGTGTGCAAGGCGGCAGCTGGTAGGTGGCGTTGACACTCAGGATCTTCTCCCTCCGGGTGAGCACCAAGGTGGGCGGGCCCAGCTCCACTGGCAGAGACAGAACAGAATCTGTCAGGGTCACCTTGGAGGGTGATCTGCCTCTGTCCCCCACCAGCACCCAGCCCAGGGAGTGGCCAAGGAAAGGAAAAAGCTTCCGTGCATTTGTCAGACTCTTCCTGTGCACCCGTGGCTACATTATTCGCCCCTCACACGGACCCTGGAGGGAGGTATCACCAGTTTAGGCGCCATCTGTCCCCGCCCCCACCCCCACC
>PVJA010052669.1:0-12318 GCA_004027025.1 Myocastor coypus
TATTGCAATTTGGGAGTACAGCATGGGTCACTACAGGCAAAACAACTCCAATGTGTTGCTTCTGGTGGCCATCACAGTAAGGATGACCCACCTAGTTTTTGCTTGCTGAATGCTACCACTTGACTTCTGGCACTCTGGGATACAATTAAATCTGTCACCCTGAAGAGGAAGAGTTCCCATTTAGTGACTATGGTCCCTATTGAGGCTGGCTTAGAGGAGATCATTGACAGGGCTCAGGAGAACACCGGCACTCACATCAGAAATCTTGGCAAAGTGCACACTTTCTGGACCCTCCTGCTGTGGAGTGTTAGGTTCTATCTCACAAAATCATCCCCTGTTCCCAGTTCCATGCCCCTCTGAATAGTCTTATTGATAGCGGAACCAGAAATATCAGGCATTTCCAGCTTATACAGTGGGCCATTTCTTGATCTATACCAAACAAGCTCCTAGCCCCTTTTTCTTTTCCTTATTTATTTATTTATTTATTTATTGAGAGAAAGGGAAAGGGACTTAATTTTCTTGGAGTACACGGAGAGAATTCCGGGAACATAAGGAATTCTCTGATTTGGAACAAAGGGAGACTCAGGCTTTTTACGGCCTTTTGCCAGAGGTGGGGTTTGAGGAGGATGTTTCCATATACCTGAGGCCCACTCAGGTGGGAGCACAGGTGAAAGGAAATTGCACCCTGGGCTGAGTTGGAGGAAAAGGGGAAGGTGGTCTTTGGGAAGACAAGCTTTTGTTTGAAGGGCTTCAGCCATATTAGATGACCACCATAATGATTCAGCAATTCATACTAGGGCCAGAACCTATCATTCGCATCTTTGATTGTTATATAAGGGGCGACATGTCTCTTAGACACGTGTCTCTGAGAGACACTGCTTCCTGCTGAACTGGGGCGTCATCTTAGGCGTAATGGGACAGGATAATAGTTCATGCCCCTGTAGAAGTTAGTGCCAGGTGTCTCAGCTAGGACTAGAAGTTTATCATTAGTGATGGCTTGCATCGCATCAGAGACTGAAGAAACCTAAAAAGTGATCTCTGGAATGGTAGGCTGACCTCTGCATACGCCACTGTAAATTCATCTGTGCCCTAATCTAGGAAAAACAATTTTAAAAAAGCAAAAGAGAACAAAAGAAACAAAAAGATAACAAATACTGCTATGGTTATGATCATATGGGCCAAAAGACCACATTGCCCAGGCGTGGCAGCAGGTGAGCCCAAGGTGGAAGGTGGGCCTACCTCTGCACCGCTGGGGTTGGTTGTGATGCTGGCTGAGGCATAGCTCGCATCTGATGGGCCTGGCTGGCCGGAGAGGGAGAGCAGGAAGGATGGCTAGACCTACACATGGTACCCTCAACACACCGCTATGCACCACTAGTGCCTTTTTTGAACTCAAAGTGGTAACATAAAACTCAAGCTATTTAAGGGGTCAATATCAAACTTGGCCTAGTTCAGATCCAATTCTCACATGTGTTCCTGAAGCCTCTTCTGGAAAGAAAAACTAAATTCTTTGGATGTTTTGGGACCATATACTCGGCTGCCTCGTGGGTTACACTGTGTGCCTCAACTTTAGGAGCCTCCTCACAAGGCTCAGATCTCAGAAGACAAAAGCAGGTAGTGAATGAGGGTCCTGACGTGTGTTGGTACCTGTATCCAGCAACAGAGGATGCATTTACTCTGGTTTAGAGGCCAGCACCACAGGGCATGGAGTAGGCATGCTACTGCAGGTGGAGAAATTTCTTCCTTCTGACAATCACATCAGAACTTAGTAGTTCAGTGTCCCCAAACTCATCAGGCTGTTCCCCAAAATCTCTTGACTAACAAGACCCTCATTCTTTTCCTCTCAATGCCCTCACTTATCACTTCAGATACTTTGAGACTGAGAAACAAACTTATGTAGTAATTTAGCCAATCCAGTAAGGTGTGGTTTGAGTGACTTCAACCTCTCAGCTAAAGGGAAAGAGTCTTTCAGGAAATACTTGAACTTCTTTGCATGTCTGAAGCTGGAAACTTGAATGCAAGTCACTGATGGGAAGCCAGGGTGTTTTGAAAGCTAGAAATCTAGCCTGAGGCAGTAGCAACTATCCTGCAATAATAGGACTGGAGCTCCAATGAAAAGACTCCCTTATTTTCTTTTGTGTGCTATGCTACAAGCCTACTGGCTATTGACACCCACACCTGGGCTGGGTCCTGTTCAGTTTCCTGACTACATGCCCATCATATATGCAGAAAGCCTTAGTAATCTGCTAGGTGCATCTGACTCAAGCATACTAATGCAGCTGGAAGGCTATCATGCAGAGGGCCTTCAAGGTGCTATCTGACTTGGTCTACCCAAGTACAACTTCTGATCCTGCTTGAACAAGGATAAGATAGGAAGATTTGCTGTGTGACTCAGAAGGTATCTGCAAGCAGAAGCATTAAAACAGAGCTTTATGTGTTCCTTTCCGGGATCCAGAATGTTCTCCAGCCATGTTTCCCAGGCCTTTCTACTATGCTGTATCATTCAGAACCAGGGCTGGATCATTAGGCTACAATCTGCCCAGATGCTGCTTGCTAAAGATCGATTTCTTTGGTTTTCAACAGACTTATGACATTTCGTCAATATGACCAACAAAAGTCTTTAGTGTGAAGCTAATCTTTGAGCTGCATGCACGTAAATTTTCCTTTAAAAGAATTTGGTTTAGTTTGTCACTTGGCCATCTTTTTGGCAAGTACAACATGCTGAGAAATGCTATAGAGAGGAAATCTACTCTTAAACATAGTGTTGAAGGTCTTCCCGCCATGACTCCAAGAGCTTCAGTAGACACTTTGCCTGCCTACCGGCCTGTCCTGCCAACTCATGTTGGTTATGCTTCTGTAGCACTAGGCATGGAGCATGCCTCAAAGTCCCCAAAGGATGAGCTGAGCTCATACGCCCACTACTGGATCCCAATCGTGTGCATATTTGCTCACCAAGGGCCTCAGGAAGCCGGTTCACAGTGGGCTCTTTGCGCCTGCATGTCAGGCCTCTGTCCATCAGCCATCTTCCAAGACAGTATGCTGAAATATTGAGGTTATTCTAGAACTGGACCCCCTTGATTCTGACCTAATGGTTTCTCAAACATCCCCAGCTTCACTTAAATGCCAAATCATGTCCCCCTAACTAATGAGATAGATGAAGAATCCCAGAATTCCTGCCAGTAGGTTCCTGCCTGATTTCTTAGAAGCTACTGAAGTCAGCAGGTGGTAGTACAAAGATAAACACCAAGGTTCCTAGCACCTGACTTACTCTCTGCTTTTAAAGAGGTTATCACTCTGTCCAATGGTATGGAGAACTACTTGGTATATGGTGGGAGCCATAAGCATGGGATACTATACATCCTGGTGGATTCTATAAACATTCTGGGATCAGAAGATAATTGGGCTGGCCTAGCACAAATCCTCTAGCAGATCTTTCGCCTAAAGCAAGTGACAGCAAGTAGTATGTTGTATTGGACGATAGGTTAGGAAGCCAGGCCCAGTTTACTACCCATCTCGGCTTCTTACCACCTGACCCTGAAATTTCATAATTACTGGGATTAACATTTGTAGCTATTACCTTTTAGTTGGGGCGTAATTTGTCATAAAATGACATTAAAGTCTACAAAATCCCACTAACAAGTAGAAAAATCCCATGACTGGACAGGTTAATCTAACAACAAAGACTAGTATGTTAAAAGTAGTTGAAAGGACAAGTGCTATTCTGATATTATTGTTGTACTGGCTGCAACCTCACACTAAAATCAGTTCAGAGTAAAGCGCAAAGCACTTTAACTTCTGTAAATAAATGTGCAATAAAAGGACTCAATGTGTGATAGCTGCAATTGGGGAGCAATTTGTAAAATGGGCTTAGGGCACTTTCTCATATGCTTCAGAATAGAATACTGGAGTAAAATGATATGTAAAAGGTTTACCTTATGCTAGAAAGTTTACCACACTTCTTGGAGGTGGGGTTTTCTTCTTGAAACTTTCATTAGACAACTTTAAGATGTAGCTATAGGCATGAATCTGCGCATACAGGAAATGGTGTAAGCAGCACACCATGTATACTGTGGAGTCTCCAGATGAACTAAGTGTTATAGTATTTATAAATCATCAGTGGCTTGTCGCAATGCTTTATTCATATTAGAGCAACAATAAGAACTCAAGCTTGCCGAGCATGGTGGCTCACACCTGTAATCTCAGCACTCGGGAGGCTGAGGCAGGAGGATTGGTGTGAGTTCGAGACCAGCCTGAGCTACAAAAGTGAGCTCACGGCCGGCCTGAACTGCATAGCGAGACCCTGTCTCAAAATACAAAAAAAAAAAAAAAAAAAAAAAAAAAAAAAAAAAAAAAAGAACTCAAGCTCTTATCTATAGTAACTTAGTTGCTATAATTTAGAGACAAGTTACCTGTTCATAATGTGTCTCCTGAGATCTTCATGAATAGCTTATCTTTAAGAGGCTTATGGCCAGACCTGAAAATAGCACATAATGGGGCTATTAGAAGGCATTGAACCAAAAGCTTTGACTTGGCTGTGATGGAATATCTTATACTAAACTATAAATTGACTGTATCACTAGTCGCTGTTTGGTTAGGTTGAATTTTACCCTTAGAATGTCTCAGTGAGAGAAAATGGACAGAATTCTAGAGCCTCAAACCACGCTGAGGGACTGATGCATAGTCTGGAGATGGCTCTGATCTTTCACTTTTCCAGTGTGACCAGATCCCAGCCATGCTTCTATGTGATGATGTGGGAATGTAGAAAACAATTCTCGGGCAACACTGAGACCCCAAGTTGTACCTAGTTCCTGCCATGGTCACAAGGATGGCCACAATGGGTCAATCTTTTTCATTGCAACTGGTCCTCTAAGAACCATGCATGGAGAAGGAACATCAGCAGTGTCAGAGGAAGGGTCTTAAAAAAACGAAAAACAAGGTCCAGTAGGCTTCAACTGTTTGCCTTTCAGTCAGCCCAGAAACTGCCCTGTGACATCTGTCTCTGTGTCTGGCACATCTTCTCACCTTGGTTCTTGGGATTGGAGAGAATAGGGCCCCATGTAAGCTGCATTTCCCTTCTCTCAGTCATTGGTTCCCCTTAGTTCTGTCTGTACACTGCCTTCTTAGAAGCAGTTAGGTATCACCCCTCCCTCCCCACCGTCAATAGTGCTCCCTTTCACCACTGATCATGTTTTGTCTCTCTCCAATTTGATGCCCACATTGGTCACTAAATGCACACAGATCCTCTAATACATTTTCTGCAGGTGGTGTGAAGGCAGCACCAAAACTGTGTCTTCTCATTATTTCCATCTAGGCCCATAAATGGAGCTGTCCTTCAGGCTCAAGCTCTGACCCTGGTGAATGCTGATCAACTTTGGTTCTATTGTTCAGGAACATAAAGTGTCATTGGAAGCCTCCTTCCTGAGTCCCAGGTAGACTTCCTAAATCTTGTTATCTAGGTATTCCTACACCTGGAACTTCTCTTGGATGCTTGGCACCTCTGGACAGGCTAAATGGGAAAAAATGTTATTTGTAACAACTTGTTAGGATTCAGATTCACAATGCCTCTCAGATCTTTTCATTTCTTGCATCTTTCATGTATTCTTTCACTTAAAATGTAGAAATGTGATTGATCAGACATTAGAAATGACATGGAAGGTGTGAAAGAAATAAAACCCAGCATTTTATACATTGAACAGTGATTGTTGTAATGGACATTGTTCAGTTCAGTATGGTTGCTCTGTTTACTAGATAAAACCAGATAGTTAAAAGTAATTAATTTATAGATTAAGTTACCTCATAAAATTGTGATAGAAAGTATATGCCCAATCACCTTAACTCTTTCATCTAAATAGACAAATGATTTTAATTTCATATTCATACTTTCTTTTCTTTTTTTTTTTTTGGTTGGATGATGTTTTTCATTTCTCTTCTTCTTGCTCCCAGTTCATATTCCTTTTGGTCATTTTTATTTGTTCATTTTTTCCTATTTTATCAATTGCAGCTTGCAGATTGTATTGACTGTTGTAGGTTTTTACAGAAGCAGCTAATACCATGCTTATACATGGTGCTGTGATAGGAGTCTCTTCAGAGAGGAGCCTCTAATTGCATCCATTTATCAACAAAGTCCTCAAGATTATCTTTCGTTAGCTGACTAATACTCCATTGAATAAAATATCACAACTTTACTGTATTCATTTCCCTGTGGGTGGCCCTATCTATTCTCTCTGAATATAGACTATGGCAAATTATGCAGGTCTCTGCACGGGTACATATATACCCCCGAGGGATGGTGTTTTTCATTCTGGTGGAAAATACCCATTAGTGGTTTTGGGGGTGAATGGGATTTCTCCTCCTATTTTTGTGGTGACCTCCACACTGAAATCCATAGCAGTTGCACCTCTCCAAAATTGGTAAATTTGTGTCACTTTTGTACCTCAATTTTTTTTTTTTTTGTCTTTTTGAGACAGGGTCTCGCTATGCAGTTGAGGCTGGCCTTGAGCTCACTTTTGTAGCTCAGGCTGGTCTCAAACTCGCACCAATCCTCCTGCCTCAGCCTCCTGAGTGCTGGGATTACAGGCGTGAGCCACCACGCCTGGCTGTACCTCAGTTTTGCACATTTTCACACAACATATATCTCTACCTAATCGATCTACTTGAGCTACACATAGAGAACTATCAGGAGGCCCAGCTGGACTCCATCATAAATGTCTGAAATATAATCCCTTTGTCCACAGTAAATTATTGAGGAACAATTTCAAAGATCACTGCTATCTAAGGAAGACACAGAAACACCCAGATGATTGCCCTGCTTGAGGAGTGACAGAAATTTACTTACACTCTTAGAGCTGAGTATAGCTTGAGAAATGAGGAAAACAGGACTATACCATGTGAGTTGACTGGAATTGAGAGGCTACAAACAGCTGAGGTGAATACACACTTCTCAGTGCACAAAGGAGAAATGGTAAATAAAGGAATAAAAAAGGTTTCTCAGCCATTGGTCATTTGAGAAACAAAAATTCGATCATCACTGAAATTGTATGGCATCCAAGGAGGAATTTATGTCCTAAAATAGAACTTGCAAGGTGCCCAGAGAGCAGTCAGGCTTATGTTCTTATACAAGGCAAGTGAGAATCGAAGCGCTGTTCTGTGGCCAGCACAGGAGAAAGGCACACTCAGGTCCCTGAAGGTGACCTCAAGGTATGAGGGTTCCCTGTGCAAATTGTGAGGCCAGGGGCACACAGTCTGGTCCCCAGCTCCCTCTAAAATGTGAGTCTCAGCCCAGGCTTGCACCCACAGCACCAGCAACAGCACCAGAGCCATGAGCAACAGTGGTATGAGCCCACAGGCCCTGGCAGCTTCTCAAGATGCAGTGGAGCACCAGGGCCATGGAAAGGCCAGCACTGTGGTTACTGTGTCCCTGTGTCGCCTGAACACGGGGCAGGGCCTCTGCACATACAGGTTTTTGCGAGCTGCATCTTGTGTAGCATGTGCTATGCCCCCTTCAGCCAGAGCTCTGAGCTCAGAGGCCCATGCTAAACATGATGCCTTAAAAAGCACTGTGATGCAAATATGACACCACGATACACTTTATGAGGTAACCATGATGTCAGAAGATGTATCGTGAGTAATTTGTGAGTTCATAATACCCATAATGAGGAAACCTTGAGCATAAAATTCTCATTATGAAGCACACATGACATCATAATACACTGTATGAGGTCAACATGAAGAAACCTCACTATCATACCCATTTCAGACATCCATGCAACAGAATCAGCAATTTTTGTCACAATTACAAAGTGAGATATATTTTCCCAAATGAATGTGTTTGTCTTTATATGTCTATGAATTCATCTCTGTATATATCGATGCTACCTTGTATGTGTTACCATTACTCATTGTGTACTTATCTAAGGTACATACACACCCAGATGAAACACACACACACACACACACACACACACACACACACACACACATATATATATATATATATATATATATATATATATATATATATATACATATATACACATGCAGTTACATATTACTGACATAAATGAATATGCAGTGTTTAGCTTAATGGAAAGCATGTGAGATTAGATAATGTTAATTGATTAATGAATTTAGGAATATGTTACTGTATACTATCATTTTTTTTTTCTTCTTTGGTACCAGGGATTGAACTCAGGATGTTGCGCTTACCAGGCAATCACTTATTCCATTGAGCTATCTCCCCAGCCCTGTTATTTTGTGCTCTTCCTTCTATTTATGTATAGTCTATTACTGAAAATCTACATACTGGGAACTTCAAGATAGTTGTCTAAAGTGCCTGCTTGGGCAAACTGAGGCAGGCACAGGGGACCATGGTTCGATCCCCAGCACCACATGCTGTGGCAGCTCACTCTGTCAGGGTGGGTGAGCTGCCCCTTGAAAAAAGATTCAAAAAGAGATTCTATATATTCAAAAGCACAATGAAAAATACTTCCTAATATTTCCTAATATTACTACTTTGAGAACTTTTTAAATTTTTACTTTCCTATTAATTTTCATGAGAAAAAGAGATAAAAGAGTAATGAAACAGTTTCCAAAAAGTGAGTAGGATAGTGACAATAATTAATACATTGCACACTGCTTATCGTAGTTATTTGGAGGACAAGATACACACCTGATAACTTTGTTTAAGCAGTATATTAGCACAAACATGTTTCTTCTCATTGAACTAAGACAAAGTAAATGTCTTACATCTCACAACAAACTGGTCCTTCATACTTTTAGAAAGTTAGCTACGCATGATACTAGATTCCCTAGTGATTAACAGTTGACCAACCAAGAGAAGATGTTTATCTCGGACCATCTTAAAAATATTGAGCTAGCAAATCTGCATGGCATATGGACTGAGATCCCTAGTATTAGTGAACTTTGTCTTCTTGGGTGGTCCTAGGAAGGTGACTTCATGGAATTTGTGCACTCTCTGCTCATTACACATAGAAGTTAGTTTACTGATAAGAACTTGTGACAGGGGCCCAGCGGGATGGCTCAGTGGTCTAAAGCGCCTGCTTGGGAAAGCTTGGGCGGCTTCAGGGACCGCGGTTCGATCCCCGTCACCACATGCTGCGCCAGCCCTGCCCTCGGGGTGGGCTGAGCCGGCCATAAAAATGAGTGAATGAACAAACAAAGGTTCTGAAACAAGAAAAAAATAATAATAAAATAAATTAAAAAAAAAAAAAAGAACTTGTGACAGTTACCTGCCTACTTTAGGGATCTGGATGCACTGAAGCACATGTGTCCAGGAGTATGTGTACCCTTCTGATGCCACTCCTACAGAGGACTCTGTTCTGGTGTCAAACATCGACAAAATGAGGACTGACTTTCCTATTAAAGCCATTGTTAAACAGCAAGGCATAGCTTTTCAACTTCTATTGAAATAGAAAGCTTGGGTGGCTTCAGGGACCGCGGTTCGATCCCGGGCACTGCATGCTGCACCAGCTCTGCCCTCAGGGCAGGCTAAAAATAAATAAATAAACAAAAGTTCTGAAACAAGAAAAAAAATTAAATTAAAAAAATAGCATAATTGAAAACACAAAGTACCTGCATTTATTTGCAACCAGTTTCTGTTGCCATTGAGAATCAATGAAATTAGGATGGAAGTATGTTCTGATCACCCCTTATTGAAAATATTAGAACCCAAGGAGGCTGAATCAACAGCTATTTCTTTTCTCACAGTCAGGAGCTTGAAAGATCAAGGTTCAGTGCTGGCAGGATTGGATCAGTTCTGAGGCACTCCTCTTGGTTTCTAGAGAGCACCTCGTCCTTCTTCCCATGGCCTTCATGCTTAAGGGTATTAGGGGTGTTCTTTTACATATCCAGCTTCCTTCTTAGAAGGCACTACTTAGGTTGGATTAGAGCCACTCAGGCCTCAGTTTGCCTGAGTGACCTCAGTGTAACTGTCTTCAAGTCAGCCACCTTCTGTGATATCTGGGTTGGAGGCTTCAACATCTGAATTTGGGACAGGCATAACACAGGCCATTACATTCAATTTTATTACTAAGATTTGTATTTTAGACTGTGATGTTTGCATTTTTTTTGTGTATGTGTAGGACCAGGGTTCAAATTCACAACCTTGCACTTGCCAGGCAGGCACTTGTGCCATGTAGCTATCTGCCCAGCTCCTGTTGTGCTGTTAATAGGTGACCAAGAACAGCTAAAACAGTCAGAATCAAAGAATTCATGTCCAAGTAGGATCCTGCGAGTCACATGATCAAAAGTCTGACTTTTCTTCTGCATCGCCCCTCTGATGGCTCAGTTACTGGCTTTATTGTTCTGCTCATGGAAGCCAATTTGTGATGCAACAAGGAAGGTTCACAGCACACTATTCATGGGATGTGTTCACAAAAATCTCATCCAAGCTTTCATAGCCATAAAATAGGTTCGATATTTTTCCCATTACTTCTGTTATTCACTGCAATAGGCTCTCTTATTGCTTGGATTGTGATGTATAATTGTACATTGTGGAGAAACACAAAGTATACATAAGGTTCCAAAGTCACAATACTGTTTAAAACATAAGCCTGGGAACATGGGAAATGCCAAAGGCAAAGCAATACCATATGTTTGTCTACCTGGACTTGATTTTGATCCCCAGTATATTTTTGTTAATTCAGCCTTAGAGCTACAGATTTTGGAATTATTTTCCACAGATCTTTCTTAAATCCAAGTCTATGTGTTTGTATCAACTCTCGTCATCTGTGTCAGTCTGTCTGTCTGTCCATCTATCTCTGTTCTGTCTTGTATATGTGTATCCCTTCTCTGTGTCTTACATATCATTTGCAATGTGTTCCCTACACACTGTGTATAATCCAATCCTCCATGATATTACTCCAGGGTGTTACCATGAAGGAATCTTGATCTTTCTCCTTTAAACTTGATCTTTCTTCCAATGTAGCTTTCACATCTCTTCCCCTCTCCATTTCCCACATTCTCACTTTCATTTTGTTCCATGACTTCTAATATGGGCTCTAGAGTAGCTCTCATGAGCAGCTGTAATAAAGAATACAATCTCAGACTCTTCACAGGTAAGATATTTAGGCCCAACATATCTTAGGACATCATATAAGAGTGACAGAAAAACCTATCGATTTTGCATATCTTTTGTTAGTTCACGTCGCTTTTTTTTATTGTCCCCAAATTGTGCAAAGTTTTATTGTAACCAGGTAGAAATTCTAAAGCCAGTTCGAGATTCAAGCATTGGCAGATCTATCCTGTTTTTATTAGAGCATAAACATGTTATCAAAAAATTCACGTTCTAAGTTACAAACAGAAGGGAATCACTTAGAGGAATCAACAACCATACTTCATGGGAAATATTTGGAAGAATCCACAACTTCAATGTCAGTCTTTGAAAAAGTTTACACATTCAAAGAAATCACCAAAATCTGGGTGTGGTGGTGCACACCTGTCATCTCAGCCGCTGGGGAAGCTGAAAACAGAATCACTGTGAGTCTGATCTACATAGTAAGCCCCTGTACATCTTGTACTACACACATAAAAGAAAAAAATACTGTTTAAGTAACCAATTATATAATTGCTTAATGATTTAAGATGCTCTCAGCAAAATAATAGTGATAATATCAAAACACATAAACATGAATGTGGAGGCAGTTGAATGAGATAGAAATGTTATAGGCAGTCTGACAGGGCCAGGCCCTCAAGGACACAATACAGAAGACGAGGTCATTGTACAATTTTGGACCAGAGAAACAATCCCTGATGTGGGCCTGAACTCAAGATAAAAGCATAGATCGCACCGCTGGGAGCTGAGCCTGCGCGCCCGCCGTGGGTAAGCTCCCTGCGCCCCTCTGCCCTGCCTCTGCGTTCCCGCGACTAACTTCCTGTTCCAGCCCAGACCCAAATCGCACCGCTGAGAGCTGAGCCCATGCACCGGCTGGGTTAGGATCCTTGGCCTGCCTTCCCTTTCCCCGTCGCCCACCCCTTGTTTTTTTTCAACCCCTCCAGCCCAAGCTCCAGCACCGAACCCATCAAATAGCCCATTTGGCAACCGATCTGGACCACGAGCCTACCAGGACTATTCAATACCAAAGCTCCAACTCCACCTACACACCACATCCGCCAGGATTCACAAAAGCTAGCAGCCAGAGCCCCAACACAAGAGTCAGGAACCTCTGTAGAAGAACCACCTTGGAGTCTCCAGACCAAACGCCCATAGACACAGCATAACACCACCAAAGTGAAGAGGTCGCTTCCATACAAAATGATAACAACAAGGAGTAGGAGGCAATCTCAGGACCCGTGCCCACC
>PVJA010052670.1:0-12307 GCA_004027025.1 Myocastor coypus
GGGGAGGGGAGGGGAGGGGAGGGATGGGATGGGAAGGGAAGGGAAGGGAAGGGAAGGGAAGCCCCATGCAGAGAGCCCTGTCACAAAGAAGAAAGATGACTTTCACCTAGGATCTGGCTGCTCCAGCCCAGGATCACCTTCTACCTCCACCCAAGGTTCGGCTGTGCCAGCCTGCAAACGCCCTGTGCTATGCACCCTCTAAAACCCCCCATCGGCTAGACAGCGAGCCCGCACACTCCCACCTCCAACAAATCTTGCCTCGGAATGCCCGCTCTAGTCAGTCGCGCTGACTTGCACCTCGCATCTGGTGCTGGACACCCGGGAGGGGTGCCAACGCCTCTGCCAGTCCCTCCCAAGCAGGACCTCACCCCTGCCCACCTCCAGCCCTTCTCAGCAGACCACGAGCTTTTTGGGCATCACCCATTGCCCATACCCCCATCCACACATCTCATTCAAAACTGTAAGCCTCTCTCTCCCCTTAAGCCCCCGCTCCTCTGTCCCCACTCCCAGGACCCATCTCGCACCTGCCCTCTGACTTCTGCCAAAGTCTCACTGCAGCCTCTGCCTCCGGCCCTCTCCCGTGACTCCTCCAACTCCTATGTGGAATGCGTAGCCTCTGAATTCCTTCAGGGATCCTTCCAGGATTTCTCTCATACAAATATCCTTTTCTGCTCTTTCATTAAAAAAATTAATGTATTTAGTACAGGATTTCCAGGCTCTATGTAGATCGGACCCGTAGGATCTGCACCACCACGTCCAGTGTCGATCACTGCCTCAGCACAGCTGAGGGGCAGGGCCCGCACGGCAGGCTGGGGATTGAACTCTGACCCCTGAGCTCTGCCTAGGCAGGCGCTTCAGTCCGCTGAGCTATCTGGCCAGCCCTCTTCCACTTTGGATTTCACCCTCGTTTCTCGCTGAGGGTGACTGTCTCTCATTTGGATGGCTCTTCTCCCAGCTGTATGCCTCTGGGCCCACGGCCCCACTCTGGTCTGGAAAAGTTGTGTCAGTGCTCTGAGCCGCTCCTTGTCACCGCTTGGCCTCCTCTCTGACCAGGGAAGCCTGCTCCGGGCGCTTTGGCCTTGTACCCCTCTCAGGACTCCCACAACAGGGTCGGTGCCTTCAGCCTCTCTTCCCTTTCACTCTCCCTCCTCTGTCTCTGTACCACCACGAGCAATTCTTCTTCAATACTCTCCCAAAACTATTCTTCTGTACTGAATTGTCTTACACCTGTCCTTAGAGGCCCCTTAGGCTTCTCCAACCACGAAGACGAACATCCAGTTACCTCTTCCAAACAGCCTGGACACAGTACAAGTGCAACTATCTGCCCCCTGGAGGAATTTCTTGATTATGACACCTTCATCGACTTTGAGAACTTTTGCCACTGCACCGAGAAATAGGCTGAGGTCCCCTATGGCCTTGCGTTCTTTCCTCTCCACAATCATCCTGAGCTCCGCCTTACCCTGCACCTCACCCCACAGAGCCGCAGCTTCTGGAGTGACAGCCACTGCCGCAGGCCACTGCTGGAGCTGCTGCTGTCTGCGCCACTGCAGCAGCCCCTCCCACAATAGGTGCTGTTTCGCTTTCTGACCTCTCATCTTTCAGGGGCTGAGGTGGTGGTCCCTCGCTGTCTCTGCTCCCTCGCCCCTGCCTGCCTTTCCCATCTGCCTGTGCTGGGGCTGTGTTCCTCACATTCGCCCCCACTCCCAGCTTACATCTCCAGTCTCTTTTTGCCTTCAGCTTTCTCAGTTCGGGACAAGGTACAAGCCCAAACCAGCTGATGACACATTGCTCCTTGGCTGGTTGTGCCCGCTCCCTCTACAGTGGGGTGCTCGAGGGCAACAGCCCCCCGAATCCAGGCCCTTATCTCTCCTACTCTCCCAGCCGAGCCTGCCACCGGCCTCCACCTTCCCTCACTTCCCCCACCCCTCAGACACTTTGTCAGGTGACCCTGTTACAGCCAACACAAGAAAGAGATTCCCTTCTCCTGCAAGCCGCAAGTCCGGGACCTGCGAGTCGCGCGTGCTTCTCTGCTGTGCTGTGCCTAATCCTTACGCTCTGCCCCATTCGCTTACACCTTCTCAAACTTGGTAACTGTAAATTAAGAGGTTCTTACATTGTTCAAATTCTTATAAGGGATCTCTGCTAATTGACCTACGAAAGTTTTGACTAGTCTGGCATGGTTACAGTTCAAAAGGTCATCATAATTTAACCTGGCCAGAAATGTATTTGAGCTTGTTCTGACTTTGTAAAGATGTTCCTGTGTGTCCCATATGTGTGTTTATGGGTCATTCTGTCAACAACTATTCCTCTTTTTATTTGACTTTTAAAATACAAACTTAAAAACATGCCTTCTCCTAAAAGTACCAGATGTTCTAAGTGATATTATATTAAACAAACATCATTAAAATGGGGAGAGACTTTCGGACAGGACTCAATTGGTGGAGAGAGGAGTGTCCAATCTTTGTTAATCGTAGACAGCCTGCAATAACCTTCTCAGGAGACACCTCCAATAATAGTCATTGGTTAAATATACTCATGTCTTTCGCTTATGCTCCAGATATTTATAGCAGGAGGTTCATGTCAAGCCAACATGAAGTCAGTAGTCAAATGCTAATTGCCTAACAAACATTTTCATTACATTTAGAAATATGTAAACAAAATGGAAATTTCCAAGCTAAGTATCCTAATGCAGACCAAGATTCTCCTGCTCCTGACATTTATGCCAAGCTAAAAAAAATAGATCTTGACCCTCAAACTCCACACGAAAACTTACTTTACCTGAATTTCCACATCTTCAATAATAGAGATCAAAATTAACTATACATAGGTTAACTTTTGGCTGTGGTACTCAAGACTCCCATCAAAGTAGAATTTTAACAAGGTAATGCTGAGTTTAAACAATGCTGCTACTGCAGCTCTTCCTGGGAGTGCAGAAAAGAAGGACTCTGGAGAGGAGCCTGCACCAACCTACAGCCACCACCCAGACCTGGCTTGATCTATGAGCTCAAGGGTTACTGGAAATGTGACTGCCCTGTCCGACAGAGAGCATAAGTCATCCAATTCCCTGCACTCACAAGAAAACTCACCACAGCCAGATCCATCAGTACTTGACCTCCTTGGTCTTGCCACTGAAGATGAACAGCAGAGCTTAAGGTCTATGGCCCACATCACTTTATCTTTGTCAAAGTCCCAAGTGTCACTGGACATCTCAGCTTAAAAAAAAAAAAAAAAAAAAAGCTGACACAGACACCACATACAGTGTCATATGAAATCTGCAGTCTCCATGCTGTCTGTTGATGGCCAGCCTATGTGATGCCTTCAGTCAGGCCTGTTTGCTGCTGACTCTAGACACTGTCTTTCATACATAATTTCCTTGTAAACCTAACCTACTCCGTGCCTCTCATGGAGACAGATGTCATCCAAACTCTTCATGTCTCTCTCTCATCTCCCTCCCCACAGTGCTCACCCTACAAATCTAACCTCAGTGCACAGCCAGCTTCTCCCTTCCCC
Source organism: Myocastor coypus (assembly GCA_004027025.1). NCBI lineage: Eukaryota > Metazoa > Chordata > Mammalia > Rodentia > Myocastoridae > Myocastor > Myocastor coypus. The sequence goes on from PVJA010052670.1 coordinate 3,511, forward strand.
TTCCCTTGGCAGCCACATACTCTGAGACACCTCCAGTTCCACTTGTACCATACGTGCTATTCCTATACTAAGGTGCCTCGGAGATCCTACAGCATTTCCCTGCATTCCCCAATACTCAATATCCCCAAAACTTCAGGGGAAATTGAAGCCCCTCATTCACTACCTCCCTTCTCCTCCCCTTTAACATGGCCGTGGTAAAATGACACAGTCAGATCATAGACTCCCTTTTGGCTTCAGCTGAGATCACCGCCTCACTAAGTGTTGGCTATACCTGTCCATGCTAAAGCCAGACTTTATAGCCATCTGGGATGTATCCAACAACACACACACACACACACACACACACACACACACACACACACACACACCTATCTCCTTCTGAAAAGCCTTTAGCCATTAATCTCTCTCTCTTTTACAGCTTCCCTCTTTGCACAACCTCACATATTCCCTGGGAAACTCCACTGGCCTCCCCCACACTAAGCCCGCTTCATGGAACACACCTCCGGACAAGCAGCTCTGCCCGTGTGGCACCTCGGACTTTCTTCAGCTTCCCTTACACCTCCAGTATATGAAACTCGATCTTCCCTTTGCTTGCTCCCCTTCCAGGGCCCCTCAGAAGGCTTGCTGTTATGCTCATGATAGCCCTCTGCTTCATTTCCCTCACCCTCCACACTTCCGCCAAATTAACAACCCAACATTTCAACTGAAGGCTTCTCTCAGATTGCTCCTACCAGGCTTTATTCCAACGAGACCCTTCAACGATGACAACTCCTTGCCTTGACCTCCAGACTCTCAGCCCTTGATGACTCTGGTCAATAGGCAGTAGCCTGATGATTTCTTCATCCTTTGCTATTAAATAGGGTCTGGAATGATAGGTCAGGACTCAAAGTTTCTCAAGCACCCTGCACCAACAATCTCCCTCTTGGTTTCCCAGGCACTCTGGCCCAAACTCTCCCCATTCTGTACCCTAGTCTCAGCTCACTCCCCGTTGACTTGATGCAGACAGCAGAACCACAAAGAAGAAAACTGACCTACACCTGTGATCCAGCTGTTCCAACCCAAGATCCCCCTCCACCTCGACCTGCAATCTGGCTGTTCCAGCCCAGAAACACCCTCCCCGCTCCACATCCCTTAAAAGCCCTGTGCTTTGCCTTGTTAGCTGCTGTCTTGTTCCACTAGACAGCCAGCCTGCTTGCTCCTAGCTCTGATAAATCTTCTTCTCCAGTTAGAATGCCTGGTCTGGTTAATTGTGTGCATTTGGACCTAACAGATATATTTATGTACATATACAAGATAGCTTGCATAGTACTGTTGATTTTTCTTGATCTTTCTTTCTTCTTTCTTTCTTTCTTTCTTTCTTTCTTTTTTCTTTTTAACCAGGGATCAAACTCAGCACACTGTGCTTGTCAAGCAGACACTTGACACTGGGCTATCTCCCCAGCCCTCTACTGGTCTATTGGAAGGAAGTTAATGATTAAATATTTGTCTATTCTGATATAATTTCTCATAACTTCTCCTGAATTTTGCATGCTTATGTCTGATAATCTAAATAACTAATTTGCAGAAAACATCATGCACTATAACAACCATTGTTGAGTTCCTATTATTTGCTTGGGAAAATTTTACATCAATTCTCAGGTTTGTTTTTCTATTTTTATGCTCTTAAAAATAAACAAAATTAAAAATTGCCTATGAATGTACATGATTATACAAATAAAATATCAAAATGTATATAATGCTCATTAATTAATCTCACCTTTATCTCATGTAAGATAGATAAATGATCAATAAGTGTAATCTAATCTGAAAATTTGAGATGAATTACAAAATCTAAAACAGTCAATCTAAGTCTTTAAGCTAGCCGGGCGTGGGGGCTCACGCCTGTAATCCCAGCATTTGGGAGGCTAAAGCAGAAGGATTGGTGTGAGTCTGAGATCAGCCTGAGCTACAAAAGTGAGGTTGAGGTCAGCCTGAACTGCATAGCGAGACCCTGTCTCAAAAAGACCAAAAATAAATAAACAAATAAACTAAAGTTCCACAGCACTACTTAAAATTTTCAGAAAGGAGCGAAACTACAGAGACTGCAAGCAGCAAGTGCACTGGAGGATCAAACAGAATCTCATAGGCGCCCTGCTGGGCCGAGACCACGCCCCTCAGCGGCAAGGAGCCCTTTGCCGCCCGCCCCCCGTCTCAGGGGTGCACTGAGCACGGAGGCTGCCAGGGGGCGCCGGAGGGCCTGTGTGAGGTTCTGTCCGCAGCCTGGTGCTTCTCTCTACAGGGGCTGCTGTGCTGGGGGCTCAGCCTCACACTCAGTGGAACCTCAGCAAGGCTGTTCTCTGTACACCAGAGCTTCATCCTGCCTGTGCCACGGACACTTCCACCGCTCCGAACCAGGGCAGCGGGCACCCGGACCTCAGAGCTGCTGGAAGTTACCCGCCCCGCTAATGTCCCCTGGTTGCTTCCGTGGAGACGGACCCTACCCTGAAGACTGCAAACAGCCTGCGAGGTGCTGGAGTCCCGTGGGTCAGGGGAACGCCCTGCACCGCCCACGGGGCAGGGACTGCTGCGGAGGCGCTGGTTCCGCAGAGGAGCTGCGGTGAGGAGCTCAGCCCCACTCCTCTGCTCCGACCTGTGCCTCCCTGTCTCTCTCTCCTTCTCTTAGCTCCATGGCAGACAGAGGACAGGAGCCCCGGCTGGGAGGTAAAGCCCGCCTCCGTCTCCTCGTGCGCAGGCGCTCCCCTGAAGGCCTCCCTCCGCCTCCACACCTCCTGGGGTCTCAGCCCAGGACTGGGATCAGGACACGGAATGACCTTGAGGGCTCACGGGGACAGGAACAGAGAAACTCACCGACATGCAGAGTCAGGAGGGCAGCCTGGGCGGCGCACCTCAGGGGAATCCTGGGCCCTGGGCGACTAGAGAGAAGGGGGCAGGCTGAAGGTGAGCCCAGGGAGTCGAACTTCCAGCCTCCCTCTCCCCAGCAGAGCTGCGCTCCCTGAGCTGCAGGGAAAGAATCTGAGTGAAGCCGCTCCGCCCGGCACCCTCTCCGCTGTCACTGTCACTGCACAGAGCGACAGGATCCCTGCACGGTGGGGTCCTGAAGGCTTCCCTGGGAGGCCGCCTCTCTTGGGTTGGTGGACAGCAAGATAGCACCAGAGGAACTTGCAGGTCAGGGCCGGCTTGCCCTACACCTGGAGACACAGAGGCCCACCCAGGAGGGCTGAGTCCACATGTCCAGCTGAGGCAGCACCAGCCCCGCAGCTCAGCCCCTGTCCAAACCCCGCCCAGCAGCGCCCTCAGTCTCCATCCCGGGACGCAAAATCTAGAGTGAGGAGCTAATCCTCAGGGTCTCTGAGGAGGGGGTGGAAGACGAGGGGCTGGGCTCCCCACTCTTCAGTCCAGCTGCTGCTCCTCCCCAGGCTGGACCCCAGCGCCTCCTTCGGCTCTGCCCCCACCCCATGTAGCCTAGATTCCAAGTCTTAGGATCCTGGTTCCTTATCCCAGTTCTCCGTCCCCGGGCACCAGCGGGGCCAGACTGGAAGGAGGACTGAGGTGGGCTGAGCATCGCCAGGTACTCTGGACATAGGACGCTGGGGTAGAGACAGGCAGAACTTTCCTGCTGGGGAGCCGGGCTACGATCGTGGGTACAGGTTCACCGGGGATGAGGGCCCAAAGGGGGTGCAGGGCACTCTGCTATGCCCTCTTCCCACGTTATGGCCTCTGTCCACAGGGCGCATTCTACGCAGGATGGGTTGGTAACGACTGCAGGCCTGGGAAGAGTCCATTTCTGTCTGGTTCCCCCAGAGCCCTTCTAAGCCACGCAGCCTGGGAATGCCCAGAGGGACCCTGGGCTCAGCCATGCTGGGGCCACCGGCAGGGCAGCTGACACTGGGAGCTCTGGGGCCACGCTGGGCAGTGAGCACAGATACAGAGAGCAGTTCCAAGAGCCACAGCACCTGTCGGTCCTTCTGGGGGACGAGGTTGCAGCTCCCAGTGAGAACTGTGCCTGGGAGCGCCGAGCTTGGGGCTCTGGTCTTGGATGCGAGGGGTGGGGGGGATCGGCTGCCCCCTCCTTGGATGGAAGGAAGGAGTCTGTCAGACTCTTTGACTGCCGCAGCAGGGTCACACAGACTGTGTGACTGATGCAGCAGGGTCACCTCCTTTCCTGAGGACGCCGTGGGTCCTGGATGCACTGAGAGGGAGCTGACCTGGAGAGAAGGGGGGGCGTGAGGGGCGGGCCCTACCTTGCTCTGAGCTGAGCCTTTAGCAGGGCTGTCTCTGAGGACCCTCAGTCTCTGTCTCTGCTTCCTCTGACTCTGCCCCTCCTGCCCTTCCTGTCCCTCTGTCTCTGTCACTCCTGGACACCCCACCCTCACCCTGGCCACCTCCTGGGCTTCCCAGCAGGGCCTGTGCAGACTCTGGGTCTCCGATTGAGCCTTGGGCTCCTCACGTGGGATCAGGATGTCCAGGGGGCCACTGGGGGCTGATGACTGGGAAGAGAGGCTATGTTCACCAGAGCCTCTGTGGCAGCCCCGGCAGGAAGGATTCCCAGGGCCCAGAAGGAGAAGTCAGCCCCTCATTGCGAGCTGCCCCTCTCCTAGGACAGATCATATCCATCACAGCTGAGCTCAGAGTGACACTGCAGGGCCGGCTTTTGTCCGGGGGCCAGGACCCTGCCCTGCTGTCCTGCCCCGTGGGTCTCCCTGACTGTCACAGTGGGCTTTGTAGCTCTGTATAACCCTAACACAGCCTCCTCCTGAGGATCTCTTGGTTACTAAGGGATTGAGACATGATCGGGTCAGAGCAGACACCTCTTTGCCTGAGATGAGGAGCTCCAGGCTGGACTTGCTCTGCACAGATTCTGATTATGAGGAGGAGGACGGGTGAAGATATCTTGGCTCAGACAGTAGAAGCATGAGTCCAGAGCCCATGGCGCACAGAGAGTGGCCCAAGTTCCCTGGCCACAGGACACTAGGCTCAAGAACAAGTCACAAGTCCCAGCGCTTGGTGAAAGTCTCTGTACCAGCATTCTCTGGGAGGGCAGTTGTGAGACAGGGCGGGAGGCATTCGGCCTATCATCTGCCGACAGAAGACCAAGTCATCCTGCCATTAATATCAATATCTCGGGCTGTGGATCCCTCACTTGAGACCCAGCTCTGCGACAAAGCCGACCTGTGTTTCTAAATTCCCACCGCTGACCTAGAGCAGGAGGGATTTTTCTGCAAGGGAACTGGACTGAGTTCCTGCTTTTCTACTTTGCAGCCTCCATGCCCGTGTGGCCTGTGAGTGCCTGCACTCTGGCAGATGAGGACGGTGAGCTGCGCTTCGGGTTTCCTCAGTCGTTCTAATGCAATACAAGAGGCATCAGTCACGAGGCACTGCCCTGTGGGGGAGCTCAGCCCTGAGCACCCACCACCAAGGTCTAATGTTGCTGGATAATCTCATGGAAAGGTGGACTCACCGCCTGAGTCAAGCATTCCAGGCTTGTGTCAGGAGAGTTCCAGAATATTTAGTCGCTCGAGTGGGATCTCGAGGGTGGCTCGTGTCCAACATCACTAACGGAGTCAGCGGATTGCTAAGGGACTCTGGAGGGTCGCACAGATTCAGCTGCTGCCACCTGCAGAAGGAGGATGACCTCCGAGCGAGGCAGGGCAGAGAGACTCCCAACATGGGAGTTACCCGGCATGCGTTCATGTTCTCAAAAAACAAAGAATGAGTTTCAGGAACAAGCCGAGAATAAGAGCAGAATATTCACTGGAGGAAAGAAAGCTTCTTTCTGAGAGAGGGACAGAAGGGGACGTAAGCAGGTTCCCCCTACATTGAGAAGGAAAACTCTTGCTGTGGAGAAAACCTGCACAGCAGAGGCCCGCAGCGCTGCCCGAGGCGCTCTGGGGGCTCGGAGCCTCGGGCAGCCTGGCCTTCCAGTGGCTTGGTGGGTGCTGAGTTCTGGGCGATGCTGGGCTTGGCTCGCAGCCCAGGGCGCATGGGGCAGCGGAGTGAACCCTGATGTGAGACGTCTGTGGTCTCTCGTCTTTGTCACCTCCTTGGTTTCTTTGCGGCAGGATCCTGACAGGGTCCTGATGTGCAGAAGGCGACGCATCGGAGCCCAAGACTGCACCCGGGAAGGCGGGACCCTCAGATGTGCGTGGGTCGGCAGCTGGGAGGGGCTTGTGAGCTGAGGGAGGCCCTAACTCAGCCATCCTGGTCCTCAGAGTGGGTTTCGTTGCCAGCGCTGGGGCTTCCTCCTTACACAGCTGATTCCAGCTCAGCCCAGAGAGCCCAGACCCTGGCACCGCAGGCTCCTGCATGGTTTGGGCTTCTCACGGGGCAGAGCTGTTTGAGCTCCCTGAGCCAAATGAGACCCCGAGGACCTGGGCCACCTTGCGTGCATGCTGGCAGAGGATTCCCTGGAGAGCCTTCTGTGTCCCCTGCACCCACCCCGCACCTCCAACCTGCGAAGCCCTTGGTGTCTGAGGGGAAGCAGGGATGACACAGAACGTGGCACAGTGGATCCAGACCAGACACTGTCACAGAGTGACAACCAAACAGCAGCGACCCATGCCTGTGTGGACCCCGCCCTCCATGTCTGTGTCCGGTCTTGTTGTCCTGAGCTAACCCAGACAGGCACGGACAGTGCATGAACGCAGCCTCCCTGGGGTCCCTCCTCTGCTAGGTCCCGAAGCCCCCATGTCCTCAGGACAGGCGTCTCCTCTGTGACCCTGCCGCCTTCCCTTACCAGGGTTACAGGACTTGGGAGACCACTTGACTGGGGGCTTGTTGTGTCTTCCCCAAGACAGGTTGGAGGGACTGAGCAAAGCTAGAAAACAACACAAACAGGAAGTGGCTGTCATGACGCCAGGTCACTCTCTGCCACACAGGAAGATGAGGCCCAGGGCGCGAGAGCGCGAACCAGTGCTGCACCGCGTCCACTGCCAGGCAGTGCCAGTGTCTGCCCCCTGCGCACCCCGCGCTGCTGCCCAAGCCTCAGGGAGAGATTGCTCGGTGCTCCCGGCCTGCTGAGGGATCTGGATGGGGTTTCCCCTTGAAGGCAGCATTCCCTGCCACAGGGACCTGGTCATCCATAGCCAGACCTCGGTAGTTTATCAAAGGAACGCCCTTTCTTCATGACGTGCACCTCTTTAAAAGAATAATTGGAGGATCACGTTATTGATTTCTCTTGCATTTCCTATTTAGCCTGAATCACTTTTTTTTTCTTTCCAGCAGATATTTTAAACTATATTTTTAGGATGGACAATTACTTTATGCTTTTTTTTAAAAAAAATGTTACTTCTACTTTTCTAGCTCTTTTTACACTCTTTCAAAGCTTTCAGGCCTGGTACCACCGACCTATATATGATTTATTAGGTTAACATTTCTTGGGCTGGAGAGATAGCTCAGAGGAATAAGAACCTATCTTACAAGCACAAGTTCCCGAGCTCAATGCCCAGCTCAGCAAACAGTTCTGGTCCCGTGTCGTCCTGGCCCTGAATTGCCTGTCACGCTTGCTTGGCTCTGTGACCCCAGGCATGTGGTGCTAGGTCTCAGGACTTGGGGAGTTGAGACACGAATTATCATTGGGAGGTCTGCTGCAGTTTCTAGACTGCCTGGCAGCTATAGAAAGCGAGCACAAGGCCAGCCTGACCTACACAGCATGACCCTGTCTCAAACAGACAAAGAAAGACTAGGATTTTTAAAAGTCTTTGAATGACTTTCTGCAGAATTTATACGTCATGTCAGTAAAAGGAGTATTTATTTTGTTTCATGTTACTGTGACAGGACCTCACTGTACAGTTCAGGCTGTCATTAGCTCCCCTGGCATAGCCCGCGCTGGTCTCCAGCCCACTGCAATCCTCCTGCTTCAGCCCTCCAAGGGCTGGGATTACAGGCATGCGCCACCACACCCAGTTTAGAAATTTAGAGAAAATCATGGACCATCTAATTTCGCAGGGGTTTTAATATTTTTTTATTTCTGTCAGTAACAGACAGTGCTTCTGCTCCTCAAGAGCAGTTTGCAGTACTGTGCTGCAGCTGGCCACTTTCGACAGAACTGGCGGGGTTTAAATTCAGCATGGTAGCCATGATTTCTCACGCTGAAGAAAGGACGGCTGCTTCGCAGGTGCGTTCTCCTGTCTTCAGCCAGAGGAAGACACAGAACTCAATTTCCACATCTTGAAAGGACACATAAACTTTTCTAAAGAAACAAATCTCATCCACGGCTGTGTGGGGTGTGGACACCACGGTGAGGACTTGTCTCCCTGCCTGGCTGTTCCTGCATCTACGCTGCGCCTGGGACCAGCATCCATCCACGTGCCCAGCATCAATCTGCCCTACTTGTGTTACCAGAATCGTACTGCATCCCAAAACCTGCAAAGCAGCTAAGGACGCATTTTCGAAGTAGGAGAATGAAAGGGACACACGTGGTAGCTATAGGCCTGCTGATATAGGGTGTGTCAGTCTGCTAGACTGTGGCTTTATTTTCCATTGTAGATGTATAGAACAGAAGAGGTCGACTTCTGTACTTCAAATACATGAAAAGTTATCCAATAATATGGTAATGAATCTCAGGAGGAAGCTGAAGAAAGTCTCACTTCAATTTCAGGATCTCAGTTTCAGCTGTTCTTTAATTTTCTTTATTTCTTATTAGAATTTTTAAATGTTATATTAAAATGTTTATATCAAATGAGGGGCTGGATTTTTGGTACAGTGAGAAAAAGCTTTCTATTATGGGGTACTCAGTGGTTTTGTTTCTGATTAAATGATAGTTTTTTTCTTTTTCTTTTTTTTTTTTTTTTTTGGCCAG
>PVJA010052671.1:0-12303 GCA_004027025.1 Myocastor coypus
AATAAGGAATGAAAAGGGTGAAATTACTACAGACCCAGCAGAGATACAGAGGATCATAAATAGTTACGTTAAGAATCTTTGCTCTCACAGATGAAATGGACAGATGCTTAGAAACGTACAAATTACCAAAACTGAATCAAGAAGATATTAGAACTCTCAATAACCCAATAACAGCCAGTGAAATGCAAAATGTAATAAAAAGCCTACCGACAAAGAAAAGTCCGGGACCCGATGGATTCACCTCTGAATTCTACAAGAGATTTTAAGAATACATAACCCCAATACTGCTCAAACTCTTCAATGAAGTTGAGAAAGAAACAGTAGTTCCAAAATTATTCTTATAGGCAAGCATTACACTGATACCAAAACCAGAAAGAGGTGTAACTAAAAAAGAAAACTACAGACCAATTTCTTTCATGAACATAGATGCAAAAATTCTGTGTAAAATCCTAGCCATTATAATAGAACAAATCATCAAGAAGATTATACATCACGACCAGGTCGGATTCATTCCAGGGATGTAAGGATGGTTCAGTATATGCAAATCTATAAAAGCAATACACTGTATCAACAGAACCAAGACCAAAAATCACATGATCTTCTCAATTGATGCCGAAAAGGCCTTTGACAAAGTGCAACACTCATTCATGTTCAAAGTCCTACAGAAAATTGGAATAGAGGGCCTCTACCTCAACCTGATAAAAACCATCTAAAACAATCCAACAGCTAGCATAATTCTAAGTGGGGAAAAACTGAAGTATTTTATTCTCAAATCTGGTGCACAGCAAGGATGCCCCTTATCGCCACTGCTATTCAATTTACTTCTGGAGTCATTAGCAACAAGGATTAGACAAGAAAGTGAAATAAAATGAATAAGAAGAGATAAAGAAGAAGCAACAGACAGAGAGCAAGAGAGAGAAAGAGAGGAAGAGAGAACGCAATAGAGAGAGAGAGAGATACCAAGACAGACAGAGAGAGAGAACAAGAGTGAGAGCAAGAAAGAGAAAGCAAGAGAGACAGAGCAAGAGAGAAAGAGTAAGAGAGTGCAAGACAGAGAGCAAGAGAGAGAGCAGTAGGAAGAGAGCAAGAGAAAGATCAAGTGGGAGATAGCAAGACAGAGCAAGAGAAAGAGAGCAAGACAGAGAGAGAGAAAGAGAGAAAGAACATGAGAGCAAGGTAGAGAGAGAGCAAGAGAGATAGCAAGAGAGAGACAGAGAGCAACAGACAGAGAGCAAGAGAGAGAGAGCAAGAGAGAGATCAAGACAGAGAGAGAACAATAGAGAGAATGAAGGAGCAAACAAGAGAGAGAGAGCAGGGGAGAGAGCAACAGAGAGTGCAAGAGAGAGTGTAAGAGAGAGTGCAATAGAGCACGATAGAGAGAGCCCGAGAGAGAGAGAGAGCAAGAGCGAGAGCAAGAGAAAGAAAGAGAAAGAGAGAGAAAGAGAAAGAGAGAGAGAGCAAGAGACAAAGAGAGAGAGAGCAAGAGAGAGAGGGAGAGAGCAAGAGTCAGAGTGAGAAGACGAGAGAAAGAGCAGGAGATAGAGTAAGAAAGAGAGAGATCAAGAGAAAGCAAGAGAGAGAGAGAGAGAAGAAAGAGAAAAAGAGCAAAACAGAGAGTAAGAGAGAGACCAAGTGTGAGAGAGACCAAAAGAGCAAGAGAGAGAGCAAGAGAGAAAAAGCAAGAGAGAGAGACAGCAAAAGAGAGACAAGAAAGAGAGCAAGAGAGAGAGAGCAAGAGAAAGACAGCACAAGAGAAAGATCAAGAGAGAGGGTAACATAGAGCAAGAGAAACAGAGCAAGAGAGAGAGCAAGAGACAGCAAGAAAGAGCAAGAGAGAGAGACAAAAAGACAGAGCAAGAGTGCGAGAGAGAAAGAGCAGGAGATAGAATAAGAAAGAGAGAGAGCAAGAGAGAGATCAAGGGAGAGCAATACAGAGAGAGAGCAAGAGAGAGTGCAAGATAGAGTGATCAATAAAGAGAGAGCAAGAGAGAGAATGAGAGACAGAGAGGAAGAGAGAGGAGAGCGAAAGAGCAAGGCAGAATGAGCAAGAGAGAGAAAGATGGAGTAAGATAGAGAGATCAAGAAACAGAGAGAGCAACAGAGAGAAGAAGAGAGAGAGAGCAAGAGAGAACACGAGTGAGAGAGAAAGCATGAGAGAAAGAGCAGGAGGTAGAGTACGAGAGAGAGCAATAGAGAGATCAAAGAGAGCAATGCAGAGAGAGCATGAGAGAGAGAGAGTAAGACAGAGAGAGAGTAAGAAAATAACAAAAGTAATCTTGGGCAATAAGAAGAAAACACGCAGCATTGGAATACCTGACTTCAAGGAACATTCCAAAGCAATAGTGATAAACAATGATATGATCTGGTAGTGGAGAAAAAACAGACACTTGGATGGATGGGGCACTGCATAAAGTTTTTTTTTTTTTTTTTTTTTTTTTAGCATTTTACAGGAGGGTCTAGATGGTGTGCAGTGTCTCACTATAAGATCCGACTCGTACTGATCCTTCTGCTTACAGCCTACCAAGAGCTGGGATTACAGCTGCACACCACCATGCCCAGTCTCAACTGCCATCTCAGTGCATCCCAAGGCCAGTTCTTGCACACCAATGCCAAGGCTTGAACTCTGGGCCTCTGTGGCTGCTTGCACATCCTCTAATCCACTGACCTATTTGGCTGGCCCCAGAATTGAGCATTTGGAAACTTCCCCATGTTCAACTATCTGATCTTTGACAAAGGACTCAAAGTATATTTTGCAAGGAACATAAGGCTATTCATCAAGTGGTGATGGGAAAACTGGTTCTTGGTTTCTAGAGAAATGAATTTGGACCCTTATCTCGTACTGCATACCAAATAAAAATCAAAATATATCAAAGATCTGAACCTTGTAGGGGTCACCAAGAGAGCTCATTGGCCTAAAGTACGTGCTGGGGCAACCTTAGGAATTGTGGTTGGATCACCTGCACCACATGCTATGCCAGCCCTGCCCCAGGGTGGACTGCATCAGCCGCAAAGAAAATGATCTAAACATTACAACACACAAGTGCTTTGTTTTGGTTGAAAGAAGAAATATCTGCACCAATAGTGATTAGCAATCATCATCTCTGCACCTTGTACTCTGTAAAACTACTATGAAGACAATAATATGCGTTCTATTAATTAAAATTTAAAATAGAAAATAAAATGTTAAAAAATAGAAACAGGAAACCGTCCGAAAAACTAAATAGATAAAACACCTAAAGCAGTAGGCATGGAAAATATTTTCTAAAAAAATCTTCACAGAATTTCTTCCCCTTCCAGAACCTGTGCTGGCAGGTGTGCAGGTAGGAATTCTTGACCTGTGCCCCTCTCCCCATGGCACTGGAAAGTCTTCCCTACCAAGAACTGCGACTGTTGGACTTGCAGGTAGGACCTCCCGCCCTTTTCACCAGACACAGAAATTCTTCCCTATGCAGAAACCCGACCAGAGGGTGTGCAGGTAGGAACTCTTCGCCTGTGCCCCCCTCCAGTCCCCATGCCATCAGAACTTCTTCCCTGCCCTGAACCAGACTGGCAGTCACACAGGTAGGATCACTCAGCCTGTGGCACCCACGCACCACCAGAATTTCTTCGCCGCCTAGTACTCGGACCAGCTGTCATGCTGGTAGGAACTCTCAGCCTGCTGTCCTTCTTCCCCCCACCACCAGAACTTCTTCCCCACCCAAAACTCTGGACTGGCATGCCCAGGAACTGTTGGTGTGCACACCTGTGCCTCTGGAACTTCTTCTCCGCCGAGAACCCAGCTCCAGCATCTGCTGTGGAACACTGCAACAAAATTCCCTAGAGAAAGGCTGGGGGTCAGACCTTCCCAGGTAATCTAAGAGCCAAATATCTTGCCAGAGGAGTGCAGCATGCTTTCACAGAGTGCAAACTTGACTAGCAGTGGCCATTACAAATACAGATGACTGACAATGACAAAAGTTCTACAAAATGCTGTACATGGCTTCAAGGTAAATGATGAGGGGATTTGACTGATATTGTCAGCTACAAAAGTTACCTTTTTCATATAGGTCTTGCTTCAGCATGATCTTTACCATCCAGCAGAAAAATTTAACCACAAGACATAAAAATGAAACCCAGATAAGCTTGCTAATGTGTGAAAGACTCAAGTCAACAGCTTCTGCAAATGTCAGTTCTGCTAATAAACTACTAATATTGTGAAATATTGAACTATGGATACCACTACTTTCTCTTAGCTCAACGAGAAGAAATATTTGTACCAATAGTGTTTAGCAAAGCTATGTGTGCATCTTATACTCTGGTCCACTACTATGAAGACAACAATGTGCATTGTATTAATTATTGTGGTTATGCTACTAACGTGCTTTGAAACTGTCTCTTTATGACTTCTTATTAAAAGTAATAAAATTTAAAAAATAAAAATAACTTAGATTGCACCAAAAATAACAGAAAGAATCAACAAACAATATTATATCAGTCTAAAAAGCTATACCCCAAAAAGAGAAGCAGTAGAATGGAAAAAACATTGCCAGATATTCCTATACACAAGACTAATATCTATAATAGATAAGGAATTCAAGGCCTGGTGGAAGAGTTCAACAGTTAAACTCTTGCACAAGCGCAGGAATCAGGCTTGTTGGTGCATGCCTGTAATGCCAGTGCTGTGGAGGCTGAAAACAGAAGGACCACTATGAGCTCAAGCTGCATAGTTAGACCCTGTACAAAATACGTACATGGAAAAAATAGTTAAAAATCTAAACCACCACAAATTAAAATTTGTATAAATAAATGAACTACAGAAATAGACAATCTATTGTGAAATATGAATGTCCATGATTATATGAAAAAAAAATTAACATCTCTGGACCCTAGAAAGCTATAAATCAAAACAACACTAACATTGCATCTTATTCCAGAAGGAATGATAATTTTTTTTTAATTTTTTATTTTATTTATTTATTTTTTTCTTGTTTCAGAACCTTTGTTTATTCACTCATTTTTATGGCCCGCTCAGCCCACCCCGAGGGCAGGGCTGGCACAGCATTTGGTGCCGGGGATCGAACCGCAGTCCTTGAAGCCGCCCAAGCTTCCCCCAAGCAAGCGCTTTAGACCACTGAGCCATCCCTCGGGGCCCCAAGAATGATAATTATTAAGAAATCAGACAATGAATAATGTTTGCATTACTGCGGCAAAAACAAAACCTCCTGCATTGTTGGTGGGAAAGTACAAAATTGCAACCATTGTATAAATCAGTTTGCAAAATTCTGAAGAGTTGATATTAGACATTCCAGATGAATAAAGTATCTCCCTGTTAGTTATCTCCGCCAAGGCTCTGTATTATATTATATCAGTACATGAACACCAGTATTTATAGCAGCCCAATACATAATAGCTAAATCGTAGAATTGGTTGTATACTCATCATCAGACAACTGGTTAAAGAAAATGTGGAATTTACTTACAATGGAATACTGCTTACCTAGGAAGAATAACAAATTGCAGACATTTTTAGAGAAATGAATGCACCTGGAAAATATAACACTATGTGAAATAAACCAGACCCATAAACTTATATGCTACATCATATCTCTCATTTTACAGCAGGAAAAGCTCCTCCCTGGCCAGCATACTTCCGTTTCTGTTGCCCAGATAATAATTCTTGCTACTTTTCTCTCCTAGGAATGATTGGCCACTATGATGCATACTGGAAGAAGCAACTATAGACAGCCAAGTACTCTACCTCTCTACTTTTTCTTTCAACCACATAAAATACTCTTTCCCGGGCCTTCAAGTTCTCGTATTCTAGGAATGATCCCAATCAATACCTGTAGGCCTATAGATCCAATCATTGGCTGTCATTTCAGTGTTTGAAGAGTGAGTAAGAGAAATGAATTTTTGGGAAATAAACATGTGCCATTATAAGAATCAAATAACTGCAATTAATTTAAACACCATAGACTATAACATTAACTCAGGCAAACATCAACTAGTATAAAATGGTAGATTCACAGACCTGAGAAAGAGTGGAGACAGGGAGGAAAATGGGAAGAAGTTAAAAGAAACCAAGTTGCGACATGTACATATAGCCAACCACTACCAGCATAATTGTCAACTACATCAATTACAAGCATGAATTATTTTTAAGAAGTTAAAAACAGAAGATCAAACTTGAAGTACTGTATTTATTTCCCTCTTTGATAACCTCTTAAGAACATTAATCAATGGTTACATCCCACATAAATTAGTGATATAGCCACATTTCAAACCATGAAACAAGAGGAAACAAGTACATCAGATGTCTAGGATCACATAAATATGTAGTTAATGGTTGATTTCCTGGAATTACGGTACAAGTTTCAACCACCCAAACCCACTTTAATCATTCCTGCCAATTCTCAAGCATTTAAATGTTCAATCTACTATAGAATTCCCCTTTCTTACTTGTACATTGTGCTTAATCATCACCCAACCATGAGCACGAACTGCTTGAAGGTCCACTTCGTGCAGTGTATGGCTTCAGAATGTTAAATTGTTGCTAAAATACTCCACATGTCTGTCTTCTAAAATTATGACATCACAATGGAATTTGTACCAATGGTACTTTTCTGTAACTAGAAGTGATATTTTTTTTAAATTTATTTTATTTTTTTCTTGTTTCAGAACTTTTGTTTGTTTCTTTATTCATTTATTTTTTATTATGGCCGGCTCAGCCTGCCCTGGGGGCTGGGCTGGTGCAGCATGTGGTGCCGGGGATCAAACCTCGGTCCCTGCTGTGGTGTAAGGTTTCCTAAGCAGGCCCTTTAGACAACTGAGCCATCCTGCCGGGCCCCTAGAAGTGATATTTCAATATGGCTCATCAAATATGATTCAACTCGCTTTCTTAGACTAAAGACTAAGTTGCAGTTAGTATCTCAATGTGCTAAGGATGCTAAAACAATCTACCATAACCTGGGTGCCTTTTAAAAAAATTGAAATTTAATAGTCACTGTTGTGAGGCTAGAAGCTAAGTCAAGATTGATGCAAATTCAGTATCTGATAAGGGTTGATTTTCTAGTTCATCTCCTTACATGAGTAATGAAAAAGAGCAAAATAAAAAGTTTCTTTGTGTGTCTGTGTGTGTGTCTTTTCGAGACAGGGTCTCACTATGCAGTTCAGGCTGAACTTGAGCTCACTTTTGTAGTCCAGGCTGGTCTCCAACTCACAATAATCCTCCTGGCTCATGTTTTTTTAAATGTACTTACAAGTATTTAGATTGCAGTAGTTAAAAAGTGTTAATATTTTTGTTTGCTTCTGCATGATGACATTCTAAGAGCAATTTCTTTATTCAGTCACTCCTTATGTTTTTTTTTTTTTTTCTTTTTTGGATTTTAAAGTATTTAGTACAGGGTCTGCAGAGTCTAATTACACAGACTGAACTTGCATGATCTTCCTGTTTACAGTCTCCCAAGTGCCAGGAATAAAGGCACGCATCCACATGCCCTGCTTCAATCACTGTCTCAGTGTGTACCTGGGCGCAGGGCTGGCACCATTCCCATCTCTCTCTTCCTCTCTCTTGCTCTTTCTCTCTTGCTCTCTTTCTCTTGCTCTCTCTCATTCTCTATCTTGCTCTCTGTCTTGATCTCTGTTTTGCTCTCAGTCTTTCTTGCTCTCTCCCGTGCTCTCTTTCTCTTACTCTCCCTCTCTCTTCCTGTCTCTCTCTGTCTCGCTCTGCCTTGCTGTCCGTTGCTCTCTCTCTTGTTCACTCTTTCTCTCTCTCTTGTTCTCTTGGTCTCTCTCTTGCTCTCTCTGTCTCTCTTTTTCTCTCTCTCTTGATCTCTGGCTCTTATTCTCTCTTGCTCTCTCTCTCTTGCTGTCTCTCTTTTGCTTTCTTGATCTCTCTCTCTGTTCCTCTCTCTCTCACTTGCTCTGTCTCTCTTGCTCTCTTTCCTGCTATCCCTCTCTCTTGTGCTCTCTCTCTTTACTCTCTCTCTCTTGCTTTTTTTATTCTCTCTCTTTCTTACTCTATCTCGTGCTCTTACTCTCATGCTTTCTCTCTCTCACTCTTGCTCTCTCTCTTGCCCTGTCTTGCTCTGTCTCTTGGTCGCTCTCTCTCTCTCTCGCTCTCCCTCTTCTTCTCTCTCTCTTTTGGTCTCTCTTGATCTCTCTCTATTGCTCTCTCTCTTTCTCTCTCTCTCTCTTACTGTCTTGGTCTCTCTCTCTTGCTCTCCGTGTCTTGCTCTTTCTTTATCTATTGCTCTCTCTTGCTCTCTCTTTCTCTCTTGCTCTGTCTTTCTCTCTTGCTCCCTCTCTTGATCTCTCACTTGTTCTCTGTATGTTTTGCTCTCTCTTCCTCTCTCTCTTGCACTCTCTCTATTGCTCTCTCTTGCTCCCTCTCTCTCTTGCTCCCTCTCTTTATCTCTCTCTCTTGCTCTCTCTCGCTTTTTCTCTTGCACTATCTCTTGCTCTCTCTGTCTCTCTTGCTCTCTTTCTTGCTTTCTCTCTTTATCTCTCTCTTTTTCTCTGTTTCTCTCTCTCTCTCTCTTGCTCTCTTTCTCTTGCTCTCTGTCTCCCTTGCTCTCTCTCTTGCTGAGCATACCTAAGCAATTTAGTCCACTGACCTATCTGGCTGGTCTTTATTCATTCTTAAAGTTATTTTTCATCTGAAATATAAATGATCTGGTTGCAATTCTTACAGCACCAAACTGCTGATGTTGTATACTCTTTATGATGAGTCTTATATCATTCTTTCACATGTACTATAGATTTCAACTGCACTGACCCTTATTTACTCCCTAAATATGTTTGTATCATTGTTGCCTTGAATCTTGTGTATACTGATCTCGCTCTGGTAGTATTCAGAATATTTTCAAAAATCTTATTTCTATATTCACTCATACAATATTCTATGCCTGTCAAACTCCTACTCTTCCTCCAAAATACAGTTTAAGTATGTTTAATACTTTTGGCTAAATACCCACAAGAGTGATAAATAGGTCAAATAGAATTTCTTTTTTTAATTTTAGAGGACTCTGCATGCTAAATTCTATAGTCACTGTACTAGATAATTCTTTTTACAGAAGTGTCGAAAGATCTATTTTAGTTTGTAGGTTTTCCTTGCTTACTGTATGCTTACTGTATTCTGGCCAGTTGTGATCACTTATTTAACTATCTCAACATGCACAGCCTGCCCAGGAAGAGGATGTTTACAGGATCAATGCAGTATCTATGAATTTTGTAAAGTTGTTAGAAATCAAGACTTTTCATTAAAAATAATTTAGCTTTAGCAGTGTTTACTTTTTTATTATTATTTTCATTTCTATTACTTTTAATAAGAAATGATAGTTAGACAGTTTCAGAACATGTTAGTAAAGCAGCCACAATAATTAATAAAATGCATATTGTTGTCTTCGTAGTAGTTATTCAGAGTATAAGAGGAAAGCATGATAACTTTTCTAAATAACATTAGTACAAATATTTCTTCTCATTGAAAGAAAAGCAAGTAGTTGTACACGTAGTCCAATATTGCGTAATAGTAGTGGGTTATTAGCCGAACTAGCAATGTTGGAAGAATCTATTGACTTGAACCCTTTAGACCTCAGCATACTAATTTGGCATTACTTTTCTCACCTTGTGGTTTAAATTTTCTGCTGGATGCTTAAAGGAAGATGTACATAACAAACATGTATTATGTGTATCTAACAAAGTCAGTCAAAACACCTCAGGATTTCCCTTGAAACCATATACAGCCTTCTGTAGAACTTTTTTCAGTGTCAGCAGTCTGTATGAGTCATGGCCATTGCTTGAGCAGTTTACTCTCTGTGAAAGCCTGAGATACTGATTTGCTCTCCAGATGACTTTCCTTAGGCACAGGTTATATGATTGATCCCTTTTCTCTGTGGCCCCATAATGTCATTGAAGAGAAAATTTGGGACGCCACTGAGTTATAGGGTATTACAGTACAGGTTTTCTTATGACCTGAGTCTTCAATGACCTTAAAGTGCTAGGACCCAATATTGACTATCCTTGTAGTCCTTTCTTGTCTCTAATGTTTGGCCTCCGAACTTAAGTTAACACTCCATAAAAGAACCTTAGTGATACAATTACTCTATAAAATATGTACTTGAGCTTAACATCACTCTTTCTAAATATCAAGTGTCTTAGAACTAACATGGAACTGGTATTTTCCATCAATCATTGATATTCTAATAAATCCCTGTAGAATGTGGTAAAAAAAAAAAAAAAAAACAGTTGCACATTTTTTTACCAAGAAATTTAGAAATATAAGTATGTCTAAAATTTCAGCAGGTCAGTAGCACTGCATTTTTCCTTTTCTCTTATTCTCTTTTATTACAGTTTTTGTTGTGCTTTAAAGCAAACATTTACTTTGAAGTATAGCAATAAATGCAATTACATTAGAAGCAGCACATCTAAAAGACCAGAATGACAGGCATTTCAAGCATGGTTTTAGTATTACATATTGCTATCCTCAGTGTGAAAACTATGTTGGAGATTCTTAGGACCACTGTCTCATACTGTGTATATAAGTGCATGGTTTTGCCACTGCCATGTTTCCTAACTTCTGCTTGCTGTCTCTTCGTTGTTTGATCCCTAAATTCTTGATTTCCATTTAGCTGTGTTATGCATTTCAATTTTTATTTCTTCTTTTGAGTTCTTACACAAGGGATATGATATGGTATTTACACATGTAGGTCTGCTTTATTTCAATTGTGAGTATATCTTTGCTTAGTTACTCTTATCTCACTGCTGGGACAGATATCCATCACACCAGCTTAGGGAAGGCAACGTTTATTTGGCTCACAGTTATTGCAGGTTTCAAGACACTGCCCCCACTTTACACGGACAGGAGGAGGGGCTGGGGTGCTGCCATGTCCATGATGAGCTACCGACCGCCTGGAGGATGAAGGATGTCTGACAGCGCATGCTGTCAGTTTAATGGTTCCCCACCTCTCTGGGTGCATGCTTAACAGCTCTATGATTTACTTAAGGCTTTTGGGCCACTACTAGATACAAACAATAACATTCCACTCCTGGACCCCCAAAGTCTCATGTACATCCCTTTCTACAAAAGGAATTTTAGTCCATCTCTAAGAATTGCCAAATTCCCAATAGTTTCAGCACTGCTGAAGAGTTCAAGTCCCATTTCCTCAAAGATCCAAGGCAAACTCTCAACTGTGAGCTCCTATGCAAGTACAAAATTCAATACATCCAACATTCAAAGGCAAAAATAAACACTGCCTTTTCAAAAGGTATACAGAGGAGAATACAAACCACTGGGGACAAAACAAGCCCAAAATCAAGCAAAACAAACATTAAGTCCTGTAATTCCATGTGGAACATCCAAAGCAATCTGTAGTAAATCGTGAGCTTCATGTGGCTCCACCCGTGTGGCACTCTTGGTGGTAGTTCCCATTGCTTCTTGCTTAAGCTCGCTATGCTCTCTCCTTGCAGTTTTACTTAGATGGTCCACATTCCTGGCTTTACCAGACTTCTGGTGTTTCTATAGAGTGGGCTTGTCAGTCACAGCTTTATACACTGCCTTCTCAGGGGTACACTTCTTAGCTTTCTTCTGAAATCAAGGTGGAAGCTTTCTTAACCTCAGAACTCCTGCAATTTTCATGTACCTAAAACCAACATGGCATGGATGATGCCACGGCCTGCTACCAGCTGGGGTTGTATCCAGGTTTCTTTCTTTCTTAGCTGTAGGAGTTGAGTGCCTGGATTGTTAAGCACTCTTGGAATCACCCTGATTCCAAGAAACAAATTCTCTACGCAGGCCCCATTTTGGAGTCTGGTGTGGCCACTGCCTCCATTCTGGAACATGAGGCTCCAGTGGCATTTTCATCAAAGCAAAGTCCCTCAATCTACTACCTCCTGTGATGACCTTAGGACATCTTTTCTATTCTCCTGCTCCTCCAGGGCCATGGAGATCTCAGCTCTATCTTTGCATTCCACAGCTTTACTGGAGCTCCCTTTCTGGTCAAACTCACAACATTTTAAATCATTCTGCTGGGCTCTTTGCTCTTCATTCTCAACATATATTTGATGAAGAGCCTCCAACAGTAACCATGCCACTGTCCCCGTATTTGACTGCTTTGAGATTTCCTTTGAAATAATAATTAGTCCATCATGTTTTATTTCAATCTCAGGCAAAGTCTCTGGACATGGGCAAAATTCTGCCAAAGTTTGGGCCAAGCCAAAACAGAAATAATCTGGAGTCCAGCAGCCAGTACAGTCCTTCTCTGCAGCAGAAACCTTCCCAGCCTGGTCTTTACAGACCAGCTTTTTTTTTTTTTTTTTTTTTTTT
Source organism: Myocastor coypus (assembly GCA_004027025.1). Taxonomy (NCBI): domain Eukaryota; kingdom Metazoa; phylum Chordata; class Mammalia; order Rodentia; family Myocastoridae; genus Myocastor; species Myocastor coypus. Next base: position 12,301 of record PVJA010052671.1, read on the forward strand.
TTT
>PVJA010052672.1:0-12290 GCA_004027025.1 Myocastor coypus
ACAGTTTAGGGACTATGGCCATCTTCACAATGTTGGTTGGTTCTTCCTATCCAGGAGCTTTCCATTTTCTGAAATCCTCTAGGAACTCTTTTTTCAGAGTACTGGAGTTTTCATTGAAAATCTGTTTTACTTCCTTAGTTAGGTTAATTCTTAAATATTTCATTTTCTTCAGAGCTATTGTAAAAGGTATTGTTTCTCTAATTTCTCTCTCAGTGTGTTTGTTATCTGTGTAGAGGAATGCCATTGACTTTTACGTGTTGACTTTGTAATCTGCTATGCTACTGAATTTGTGTATTAATTCTAGTAGCTTGTTGGTGGACTCTTTGGGGTCTCCCAAATAAATTATCATGTCATCTGCAAATAATAATAATTTAACTTCTTCTTTACCTGTTTTTATTCCTTTTATTTCTCTCTCTTGTCTAATGGCTGTAGCTAATGATTCCAGAACTATATTGAATAGGAGTGGTGATAGAGGATATCCTTGTCTCAAACCACATTTGAGAGTAAAAGGCTTCAGCTTTTCCCCATTTAGAATTACATTAGCTGTTGGATTATCATAGATGGCTTTTATCAGATTAAGGAAGAGGCCCTCTACTCCAAGTTTCTGTAGGACTTTGAATATGAATGAGTGTTGGACTTTGTCAAAAGCTTTTTTTGCATCAGTTGAGGCAATCATGTGATTTTTTAGTTTGGCTCTATTGATATAGTGTATCACATTTATAGATTTGCGTATATTGAACCACCCGTGCATTCCTGGGATGAATCCTACCTGGTCATGGTGTATAATCTTCTTGATGATTTGTTGTATTCTATTGGTGAGGATTTTATTGAGAATTTATTGTATCTATGTTCATTAGAGAAATTGGCCTGTAGTTCTTTCTCTTTTTTAGTTGTGTCTCTTTCTGGTTTTGGTATCAGGGTAATACTTGCTTCTAGAAATGATTTTGGGAGGGTTGCTTCCTTTTCAATTTCCTTAAAGTGTTTAAGATGTATTGGGCTTATGTATTCTATAAATTTCTTGTAGAATTCAGTGGTGAATCCATCAGGTCCTGGACTTTTCTTTGTTGGTAGGCAAAGTACATTTTGTATTTCATTGGCTGTTATTTGGTTGTTGAGAGCTCTTATATCTTCTTGATTCAGTTTTGGTAATTTATACTTTTCTAGAAATCTGTCCATTTCTTCTGGGTCTTTAATTCTGTGAGAGTAAAGATTCTCAAAGTAGCTATTTATGATCCTCTGAATCTCTGTTGGGTCTGTAGTAATTTCACTCTTTTCGTTCCTTATTGCTTGAATTTGAGTCCTTTCTTTCCTCTTTTTGATGAGGTTAGCGAGGGGCTTATCCATTTTGTTTAATCTTTCAAAGAAACATCTTTTTGATTCATTAATTGTTTGTATTGTTTTCTTTGTTTCAATTGAATTGATTTCTGCTCTAATCTTTATAATTTCCTCCTGTCGTTGGGCTTGGGATTTCGTTTGCTCTTCTGTTTCTAGTCAGTTTAGGTGTTGCATTAGAGAATTTATTTCTTCTTAATATGTGAGTTCAGGGCTATAAATTTCCCTCTAAGAACTGCTTTCATTGCATCCCATAAATTCTGGTAAGCTGTGTTTGGATTTTCATTAAATTGTAAATATTGCTTAATTTCTTGTTTAATTTCATCTGTAACCTATTGGTTGCTGAGAAGGTTGTTGTTTAATTTCCACATATTTCTGGCATTCTCTTTGTTTCTTTTGTCATTTATTTCCAATTGCATTGCACTGTGGTCAGATAGTGTGTATGGGATAATTTCTGTTTTCTTGCATATACTTAAGCATGACCTATGGACTAATATGTGATCTATTTTAGAAAATTCCCATGTGTAGCTGAGAAAAATGTGTGTTCTGAAGTGTTTGGGTAGAAGACTCTGTGTATGTCCAATAGGTCCAGTTGTTCCAGGTCTGCTACTTGTTTGCTAATTTTTTGTCTGCTTGACCTTAACCTATCTTTTTGGGATAAGGGGATGTTATGGTCTCCTGTTTAGATTGTGGTATTGGATATGAGATTTTTCATGTCCATTAAGGTTTGTCTTATATAACTTGGTGCTCCCATGTTCGGTGCATACATATTTATGAGTGTTACCTCTTCGTCTTGAATTTTTCCCCTAACCAGTATGGGTTGGCCTTCTTTATTTCATTTGACCAAACTTGTTTGAAGTTCAGAGTGTCTGCAAACAAGATTGCTACCCCTGCTTTTTCCTGAGGTTCTGGAGCATGTAGTATTGTTTTCCACCCTTTAACTTTTAGGCTATGAGTTTCTTTATGAGTTAAGCATGTTTCTTCTATACCGCATATAGTTGGATTTTGCTTCCTTATCCACTCTGCCAGTCTGTATCTTTTAATTGGAGAATTGAGTCCATTTACATTGATGGTTATAATGGGAATGTATTGACTTATGATTGACATGAGTTTTACTTACTACTGTTTGTCTCTTCTGTGTTTAATTGGTTGCCCTATTTGGTGGGTTCTTTCTGTTCTCATTTGTTGAGTTCGGGTTGTTTCAGTCTCTCTCTAAAATTTTTTTAATATACTATGTAGGGTTGACTTTGATGTCATGGAATTCTTTAGTTGTTCCTTGTCATGGAAGTATTTCATTTCTCCCTCATACTTGAAGGAGAGTTTTGCCAGGTATAGAAGTCTGGGCTGGAATTTTTTTCATGGAGGACTTGAAGCACTCTGCTTCATGCTCTTCTTGACTTCATGGTTTGTGAAGAGAAATCTGCCATTATTCTGATAGGTTTTCCTTTAAATGTGATCTGCTTTTCTCTAGCAGCTTTTAGTATATTATACTTTTTCTGGATTTCTGGAATCTTGGCTATTATATGTCTTGGGTGTATTGGGTTGATGTTATTTGGAGTTGTATACACCTCAGTTGCCTGAATGTCTGATTTTTTTCCCTCAAATGCGGGAAGTTTTCTTCTGACTATATCCTTTTTATATTATTTGTGTGGCTCCTTCTTTCTCATTGATTCCTATTAATCTCACTTTGTTCATTTTTGCATCATCTTGCAGATATTGAATTACTTTTTCCTGCATCTTAGTTGTTTTTAAGAGGTCGTTTTTAGCTTTTCACTAGCTGCAACGGTGTCTTCAAGATCTGAGATTCTATCTTCACTTTGGTTCATACGGTTTGGCCAGTTTGTGATTGAGATTTTATTTTCTTGTATATCTCTTTCAAACTGTTTCATGCGATGTTTCTTTCCTATGTTGCTCAATCAGGGATTCTATCATTTTTCTATTCTCTTTTAATTTTTTGTCAATGTCTTTAGTAGTACTGAAGTTTCTCATTATAGTTATCCTCTCTCTCTCTAGTTCAGAGATTGTTTCTGCTCTGTTCTCCTCTCTGCCTTTCTGTAGTTGTTCCCCTACTTTAGATGCTATTAATTTAGAGATGTCTTATTTAACTTCAGAGGTTATATCTGCCCTAGTTTCCTCTATACGTTTCTGCAATTGTTTTTCCACTTCAGAGTCTATTAATTCTTTTTTTTTTTTTTTTTTTGAGACAGGGTCTCGCTATGCACTTCAGGCTGGCCTTGAGCTCACTTCTGTAGCCCAAGCTAGTCTCGAACTTGCACCAATCCTCCTGTCTCAGCCTCCCAAGTGCTGGGATTACAAGAGCCTATTAATTCTTGCATTTCTTTTTTTACTTCACATGTTATCTGTAATCTGAGTTGGTCTATACATTTCTGCACTTGTCTTTTTACCTCAGATGCTGTCAATTCAGAGATCTCGTCTGCATGATTCCCATTTTCTTGTATGGTAGTGTCTTCCTGTATCTTGTTACATGTGGGCTTAGGACCTGAGAATGCATTTTGCTCCTTGTCTGTATCATTCTGTATAGCAGGACTGTGTGCCCATGGGTTAGTCGATCAGTCCTGGCTGCTGGGTCGGCTGAGCTGCTTTTAGACCCAGGGAGGGAGCTCTCACTCACCTGTGGGGCCTTGCTGCTGGATAGGCTAAGCCTGTATCGGGCAGGAGGTCTGACTCACCTGGTGCACTTGATGCTGGATAGACTACACTTGTGTCTGACTCAAGGTCTGACTCACATGGAGGGCCTGATGCTGGACAGGCTGCACTCATGGCGGGCCAGAGGAAGTCTCAGGCAGGCTGCAGGAGGTCTCAGGTGGGCCGGAGGAAGTCTCAGGCAAGCCAGAGAAAGTCCACCATATGTAATTTCTTTCTACAAATATTTAACATATATCTTTCACTGCTTTATTTTTCACTAATTATTTTTCTTCTCACAGATAGTATGTATTTCCCAGGCTTTGGACTATGTTTGAGTCTTTTATTCATCTCAAGCAATGGAAAACTTACAAATGATGGTGTTGATATAAAAGACTCGGCTGAAAATTCAGATGAGATTGATGTTGAAACAGACAGTTCTTCAGAGGTAAGGTTATTTAGAGATGAGTTATAAATTATTCCTTACATGATATAAAGCAGCCAGTGATCTCTTAAGGTTAATTCCAGTTATAATAGTCAGAGGTAAGGTTATTTAGAGATGAGTTATAAATTATTCCTTACATGATATAAAGCAGCCAGTGATCTCTTAAGGTTAATTCCAGTTATAATAGTCTGCATTTAGATAAAACACTATCTTATTCTATCTTGTTATATTTTTAAGAGTGCCTCCATACAATAGATACATAGATATAGCACCTGGTAGTATTATTTAAAAATATTTATGAAAGGATTTTACTTTCAGAGTAGTAGTACACCATTGGTTGAAAGGAACTAAGTACTTTAGCAGAGTAAAGTTTTTGGCTAAACTTTGTTACTGCTAAACTTTTTCAAATTAAAGTTAATATGCCTTTATGAAGTAGAAGGTAATATTAATTTATTTTCCAGTGAATCTTTTTTATGGTTCTTCAAGAAATAAAATAAGTGGCTTTTTTCTCTGAAAAGAGACAATGCTAACAAGGAGGCTGAATTAGAAAAAGAAGTGATGATGAACAGATTTTTAATAAGGTTGATCCACCTTTCTGGTTCAGCGTTGTTTAGATACATGTTTCCAAGAACTTTAAGAAGATTTGGGTGTGTCTTGACAGTCTGTAAGGGCTTTCACTGAAATGAGGAATACTTGGACCTAATGTCATGTTAACTAGAAATTTTTTTTTAATTAACTGTTATTTTTTGTTTTTTAAACAAATATTTTTAGTGAGAAAAAAAAAGTGTTTGTATTCTGCCAGATATGGTGAAAGGCTCATGGGGATTTACAATCTAGTTTTCTCAACTGTTTTGCAAATATTGTATGTGTTATTTCATTTTTGAGTGAATATTCTGCAACACCATTTGTTGTGAAACCTGAGTCTCTGATCTACAAAGTAAGTCTTCAGACTTGTAAGAACTGGCTTGGCTATAGCTACTCCCAGGGCTTTAGAAGTTCTTTCATTCTTTGAAGAAGCTAACAGATGCTTACCACTCCTGATTATATGGAATGACAATTTGACCATACACTAAGAACAACCTTTACTGTTTCTAACTAAATAATGTGGGTAATCAAGAGATAGCAAAGGGCAAAACCCAATGTTGGTGATTTTAAGGGCAGTGTAATAGAAGGAAGCCTCTTGGGACACCAGTGCCTATTTTGCCAAACTATAAATATAGAGAATGGTGAAGTTGTGAATGAGTAAACTTCAGAGAAGACTGGCAATTTTGGTTACTGAATTTTGCCCTTTTCAGTAGTTATGTGGAATTTTGTTTAAAGACTGATTTTGTTCCCTTTAATAAGTGGGAAATGTTGTGCTCTTTGGTCAGGGGAGGGTTGAGGAAAATAGAAAAAGACTTCTATATGCTTTCCCTTAAAGGCTGCGAAGAAATCTTTTTTTTTTTTTTTTTTTTTTTTTTTTTTGTCTTTTTGAGACAGGGTCTCACTATGCAGTTGAAGCTGGCCTGTAGCTCACTTTTGTAGCCCAGGCTGGTCTCGAACTCTCACCAATCCTCCTGCCTCAGCCTCTCGTGGGATTACAGGCGTGAGCCACCACACCCGGCTTGCGAAGAAATCTTAAACTAATCCTACAGATAAAAATCACAAAAGGCTAATCCACAAAGGATCAGATTGATTTGTTACTTTATGCAAAATATTCCTCAACAGTTGAGATTACTTTTAATAATTTCTCAGTAAGTTAATCTTTCAAGTTATTCAATTGGTAAGTTCTAGATTCTGTAGTGTGGGGAGCCAGACCATCTGAGCTCATGCATTGTGCTGCAGTTATCTAGCATTGGCCATGGACAAAGTTACTTTACTCCTGGCTTGATCATATGTAAAATGGGTACCAAAATGATATTTCCTTCCCAAAAGGATTATGAGGATGAGATCACCAGCATCACTGTGACCAGCAATGCCATTGTCACTCCACTAAGTGCTGACATGGTACTTGAAGCAGTGCTTTGCTGAGATTTGCTTTGTGGTGCTACTTTTCTTTACTGTGAGGCTAGTCAGTGTAAATTGCATTAAAGTCATCTTACAGTGAATATGAGTAAATTTTTAATTAGCTTGCATATGTACCAGGCTTTTCATTTTATGTGATTCTCAAAGTAATGTTTCCTTTGCATCTCATGATTTTATTCCCATGATTTTTGTGAGACCTCAAAGGCCATCAAAGGTGTTACCAATCTCTAATTCCTCCCATCCCCTTGGTATTAGGCAAGGTTTTCTCATCATGCTATTTATTATTTTCTTGTGTATCTTATTATTATAATGATACACAGTTTTAAGAGCCTGTATCTTATTATAGCTGTGTTATCTGTATGTGTCACATGTACTGAGTTCTTAAATAGCGAGATTATTGAATTAAAATATTTGCAAAGATGAATGATTTTAGGTTTTTAAAATTTTGCTTTCTAGATTCAGTATAAGACACCTAAACCCACAGGAGAAGTGTATTTTGCAGAGACCTTTGACAGTGGGAAGTTGGCTGGGTGAGTACCCATTGAAGAGAATCTTTTCCTTGGTTTGACTAGCTTTTTTTGAAGTTACTGGCTATTGGCCCACGACAATTAGCTCTACTTTAGATGCTTAAATATTTTTCAAGGACTTTATTTGATAATATAGACCAATACTGCGTATATTTTTGTTATTGGTAGAAATATTTAATCTGAATATTACACAGAAAGAGATTAAAATAATTTATGGTTATACAGAGAAAAAGTATAAGAGCTTTTTAATTCTCTAGGACAAATATTAACAATGTAATCCCAACTGAAAAATTTGAGTTACCTTTCCATTCTAAATAAGAGCAAAACAATAAAAGTTAATATTTATGTATTTCTTGTTATGTAACTAGATAGGCACATAACAGTAATAATAATTTACTATTATTCACCTGGCTAGGTGGATAAGTACCATATATAATTACCACTTAAAAGTGAAGAAACCAAGCCTTAGTGTGTATTACCAGTCATCATGTAGCTTGCCAGTTGAAGGTTCCAAGTTGGGTATAACTTTATAGCATTATTTAAGCATCCTTATTGAATTCCTGGATATTAATTTATTTTCCAGTGAAATATAAATTGGTTGGGTATGCATTGTTTTCTTTGTATGCATTGTATGTATAACTTGGTAGTTTTACTTTGACAAACAGGTGTTTTCATCTTTACTTGCAGGTGGGTCTTATCAAAAGCAAAGAAAGATGATACAGATGACGAGGTTTCTATATATGATGGTAAAATATTTAAATATTATACCTAATGTGATCTAAGGTTCAATAGCTTTGGACATATTTTGACTAAATTATGTTAGCCAGAGGCCTTTTCATGCTTTACCATAAAATGTTCAGACTTATATCTTGTCCCTTTCACGAACTTTTGGAAGTTCCTTGTGAAAACAGGCCACCATCCCCATTTCTAATTTGCTCAGATGCGTTTTCACTCCCTGGGAGTAGGTCTTTTTCATTTCCTGAAGCAGCACTTCCTAGGCTCCTGCTGTTCTTTGTGTTTCACTTCATCTTGAGTACACCTAGATTAAATCATGATTTCCACCAAGATTGTGTTATCTTTCTGTTGAGTAGCAGAGAGGTAAAAGAGAGCAGGCCTGCATCCATTGTTAAAGGATCTCTAATAGCATCATCTTCAGACTTAGCTGTGCAAAGAAATTTCCCTTATACAAAAGCCAGCTTTTCTTTACAAGAGCCATCTTTCCTTCCCTAATTGAACCACTCTGGAGAAAGACAAAAAAAAATTTCTTCTTTCTAGTCTGAAACCAGCCTCCCCAGTTGTAATATCCTAAAGGAAGATTAGCCTCTTCTCAAGGCCTGTGATGGTGGAATGTTTTTTTCTCAGAGGACCTCATGCCCAGGAGGGTGGGACCTCACACTCAGACCCCAGCCTATAGCTGTGCCAGAACAGTAGCAAAACAGATAATCGCATGTGCTGGAGGCCACCTGTCTGCTTTCTTTTCATGGTTTCTTTTTCAGTATAAGATAAAGAGCATGCCTACATATCTTGTTATATTTCTACGTAATTCCAAAAAAAAAAAAAAGCTTCCATACACAGAAAACAAGTACGATGTACCATATTCATTCTAAATCCTTTTAGAGAAAACAATAACTTCTTTCAGAGAAGCATGCAGAGATATAAAGTGCTGCATAAGGGTCAGTAAGAAAGCTCAGTGGACTAAGCGCCTGCTCAGGGACATAGGTTCCATCCCAGGCACCATGTGCCGTGCCAGCCCCATGCCCAGAGCAGGTTGAGCCAGCCACCAAGTCCAGGTGTGGTGGCTCACACTTTTAATCCCAGCACTGGGGAGGCTGCAAAAAGGATCACTATGAGTCTGAACTGTATAGTGAGGCCCTGTACCAAATTAATGGTAATAATAATGTTCTGCCTAAAATAAATCTAGACATATATAGTATCAAAAAATGCACAGTATCACACAGAAACTTTGACTTCATATAGCTATATTTCAATACTATGTTTTTTCCCAAGAAAATAGGGTAGATACTTGCTTTATATTTAATAAAAATCCAATGATGGATGAGATTTCCCTAAATTTACATCATAAGTATGTATTTCTTACTGCATAAAAATAGCTTTTAGGATTTGAGTTTTTCCCACCAGCCTAAAATTAAAAACAAGCAAGTGAAAGCAAACATTTTTTAAGTGGGCAAGTTTAAGCTGTTGTCTTACTAAATAGAAAATATTCACGTAAATAAGTTTCTTCAAATTCTTTCAGTAAATATGAAGGTGTTGCTGGGTTTGCAAATGCGGAGTGCTGCTAAATATCACACAGTTACTTGTGAAGTGGCACTACTGCAGTAGGTAGATCAGTGCTGGAACACTGGTTGACGTTGCCTTCTGCGTATTCTTTCCATGACTTCAAAGTATTAGTTTACCCTTTGACCTTACAAAAGATCACCTGGCATCTAGCTGTCATTTCTGGCTGGCATTTTCTGTTTCTTAAAAGTAATCTGTTAAAAGTTTCAGGTTCCGAATACAGTGTTCTGCATATTGATTTCAGCAGTATTTGCAAGACTGTTTTGTATTCACAGTAGTTAATCACAGATCAGATTCCGCCTAGTGCCACCTTGGATAGAGCTCATTCCAAAGGTTTTAGAAATAAGTGGACATACATGAAACATTAAGTTCTGGGATAGCAATTGTATATTTTGGGAAGAAATACTTAAAATTTTCAATTATTATTAATAATAAATATAGATATGTAGCCATAACTTCCAGTTCTTTAGTTAGTCAGTTTTCACAAGACCTTACACAGGCATGTAGAATCTCTATTCTGCCTACAAGAAAATTTACATTAACTAGTATTAAATAGATGATCTGGTTAATAGAAAATTATAGTTTATTAGAAATGGGGAAAATTTTTCTTCTAGTTGGAAATTACTTTTTAAAAAAATTTTAAAGCCAGGTGTGGTGGCGCACACCTGTAATCCCAGCACTTGGGAGGCTGAGGCAGGAGGATAGGTGTGAGTTCGAGACCAGCCTGGGCTGCGAAAGTGAGCTCAAGGCCAGCCTGAGCTGCATAGCAAGACCCTGTCTCAAAAAGACAAAAAAATTTAAAGTAACATTACCTTTTTTATAGTTGATAAATATATATACTTAATTACATTTCATGTCTACATAACTGCATTTCAAAACATCATAGTTACATAGTTTTAAAAGTCCTTCACTGTCTAGAAAGGCTAAAATATAAAATTGTTACTTCTTAAATTAAGAGTTCCAGGGGAATCAGTAATTATAAGGGTCTTAATGTGAAAACATAAGAAACAAATAAATTACCTTTTCAAAAAGTATAGTATGACCCAGTGTGGTGGGACAGGATACTGAAAAACGTTTTTAAAAATTTTTAGAAACCCAGAAACTACATGTACACAGTGATAGACCAAAAATCATCAATACATATAACTTCTGGCTCTTTCATTATTGTGTTGTTCTTGTTGTTTCTTTTTTTAATTTTATTTTTTTTCTTGTTTCAGAACTTTTGCTTGTTTATTTTTATGGCCGGCTCAGCCTGCCCTGAGGGCAGGGTTGGTGTAGCATGTGTTCCCAGGGATCAAACTGTGGTCCCAGGCACTTTAGACCACTGAGTCATCCTGCCAGGCTTATTGTTTCTTTAGTGAAGCAAATAGTAATGTAAAGGGGCTGGGGAGATAGCTTAGTAGAATAAGCACTTGCCTGGCAAGTGCAAGGGCCTAAGTTCAATCCCCAGTTCCAAGAAAAAAAAAAAAAAAAGGTAATGTAAAGCATTAGTGATTCAAAAGTGGCCATTAATAAATATTTTTAGCTGATAAAATATTAGAAAATATGTTTTCTGCTGATTTTTTCATTCATAGTTTACTCAGTTTTAGATAGTAGCTATAATTTTCAAAGCAAGTTTTATACAAATTAATGAAAACAAATTAATAGCTTATGATTCTTAAAGGAATAAAGAATAAGTCACATCTTATAAAGAGGAAAAAGTTTTTATAATATGTGATTTGTTCTTTTTTGTGGGGGGCAGCTCAGCCTTCCCTGGGGGCATGTGGTGCTGAGACTGAACCAAAATCCCTGTGTTTTGCCTAAGCTTGCCTAAGCAGGTGCTTTACCTCCAAGATAACAATATCCATTATAGTAACCATTGTTAATTTCCTACCATCTTGTTTTGAAATTCTGTATCATTTTTGTCTCTTTAAAATAAACAAAAACTACCTTAATCAGATATTATAGTGAGTTTTTAATGTATTTTTTAACAGTCTAGAGGGTCTCACTACACAAATAGAACTTGTAGTGATCCTCCTGTTTTTGGCCTCCCAAGTGCTGAGATTATAGATGGGTGCCACCATGCCCAGTCTCAATCTCAGTCTCAGCTCTGGGGCTGGCACAGCACAGTATGCCAGGGATGGAACCATGGTCCCCGTGCCTGCCTAGGCAGGCGCTTTAGTCCACTGAGCTATCTGGCTGGCCCACTATAGTGTTATTTATTTATTTATTTATTTATTTATTTATTTATTTATTTACCAGGGTTTGAACTCATGACCTTGCACTTGCCAGGCAGGCACTTGTGCCACGGAGCTATCCCCTGTATAGTGTTTTTTTATTAAAACTACTTTTGTTTGGGAAGGGGAAAAGAGAAAGATAAGATATATGCAATGTTGGAAATGTTACTTTCAAATTAGTAAATTTTTTTCTCAAATGTTGATAGAAAAATTACTGTTTGTAACTAGTGTGAAACTAGTGATAAATAATATTCAGGGCAATGTGTTTTGTTTCAGTTTAATGCATTTGGCTTTATATTCTAGGACGGTGGGAAATAGAAGAACTCAAAGAAAACCACATACCTGGGGACAGAGGACTGGTACTGAAATCTAGAGCAAAGCATCATGCAATATCGGCTGTATTAGCAAAACCATTTATATTTGCTGATAAACCTTTGGTAGTTCAGTAAGTTTATGTTTTTAGATACTTTTTCTGTATTATTTTGGTATATTCTGACATCTGAACATAGCCTGGAAATTGAAGTAAAAATACATATACATTAGAAGTTTTTCAACAAACAGGCTAATGATAACATTGTGTATCCTTTAAAACATAATTATGTCACCATAAATTAGTACACAATTAGAGCACCATTTTTAATTCTTAAGGTTCCTTGCTATTGAGATACTACTATCAGTATATTCCACCTGGAACAGCAAATGTTGCTGTTAGACCTGCAGTGAGACTTAAAGGCAGAGGGTTAACATGGGGCTTGGGTGGAGCTCCTTCCTAGTACACACAGGTCTCTGGGTTTGATGTCTGGCACTGTATGTGTAACACACACACAC
>PVJA010052673.1:0-12227 GCA_004027025.1 Myocastor coypus
CAGGGGTGAGGGAGGCTTAGGCAGGGTCAGGCCAAGGCTAAGGAGTTGAGCCACACTGGTTTTCACAACTGGACAAACCACTCGGAATTTACCGTGACGTAAATAAAATGTGATCCTGTCAGTTGACCTAGGTTCATTCTTCACCTCTGACAATTATACTATTCTACCATGTTCTGAAAAAGAACTAAATTTTCCACTTTCAGTAATCCATTCAAACAGACTTTTCAGGAAGACAAAGAAATTAAGGCACACAAATGTTAAAAATTTTTCCTGTGTATAAATGAATGTTCATTAACAATATTCAAGAATACAGAATAAAAAGACATTGCATATCTTTTAAATGTACTAATCAAATCTTAATTTGTCAGGCAAAAGATTTTAAACAGCACATCTTTTAATGTGCTGAGCAAATCTCAATTTCTCAGGACAAAGTTTTTGATGACAAAACTCAGCCATTCCTCCATACTTCCCTCACTGTTCTGCCCTTGCCGCCCTCAGCTCAACAGATGGAAATGGCTCATGCACAGATTACACCACCTTCCATTGAAAAGTTAGAATTAGAACTTCCTAAGTTACTTTGAGAAAAAGCCAAGAAGCTACAAAGGCCCACAAAGCCGTAGACAATCAGAACTCCTACTCTAGTTATTCACTGCCTCGTAATGCACCACCCCAAAACTCAGTAACTGAAAAGTGCTCATGCCTGGATTGTGAATCTGCAGTCAGGACAGGATACTCATCTCTGCTCCACCCGGGGCCAACTGAGAAGCCATGACTTGGGGGACCTGGTGGCAGCTGGTGCTAAGCGCCAGCCAGGCCTTTTTGCAGGAGCTGTATCCACGACATCCACGTGCCCCACCGCCACCAGAGGGTCACGTGGCTTCCTCGCAGCCTGGGACTCCTTTCCCAGAGCGAGCATCTCCCAGGGCCAGAGTGGCAGGGAGCTCTCTCAGCTATTCAAATCCAAGGAGACTGCACTGATACGCATCAGTCACTGAGGCCTGGGTACTTTAGGTAGCCGATGTTCAAGGAACTACTTTATGTAAGAAAAACACCTTTTTGAGCCACCGCAACTCCCACATGTCCTGTGTCATTTCTTTTGCACCTGCCAGCACGTTGCTTCTTCGCCATCGCTTGAGAGGTCACAGCCACTCGGCTTTAGAGCCTCTCCAGCTGGCACTGTCTGCCTGGAAGCTCCCCTGCCACAGCCACCTTCTGCCCATGCTGCCACCTCTTTGAAGTCTAGAGTCTGGGGTCACTTTCCCTGCAAGGCATTTCTGGTCATTGAACACACCCTGCTCTTCAGCTTTGCCACACTTTTCTTCTGCCACCCTACATGCTCCAGGGGTGCTGGCTTGTCTTCTTCCCCTACCAGAACTCAGTGGTGACTCTGTTCACTGCAGTACCCTCAGTATCCAGAGCTCAGAAGCATTTACTAAATGAAAAATTATTTCAAGGTAATAAAAAGTGCAATGTTCCTAACAGTTCTAGGCCACTTGAATGGTTACTTTATAACTACTCTGACAGAAAAGTAGAAAAGAAAAACAAAAACCTGAATAAGTCACACTTGAACAGTTTATCCACCAAACTATAAATCACTGTACAATAAACCTCAACTACAAATAAATCAACCTAATACATCAGGTATTAAGATTACATTATTGAAGAACCAACAATTCTTGACAGCTATGGAAATTTTACCTTCAATGCACAAAATATGCAGGCTTCTCCCTGACAAACATGTCCAGTCAGAACCCGCAGGCTTCGTCGGAATATATCCAATTGCCATAATACCTAAATTAAAGGTAAGAGACAGGCAGTGAGATTTCTCTGTGATGAGACATTTAGACATTTTCAAAATTGCAAGCCTAGTAAGTACTTTTTTTCAATCTCCTGTACATAATCAGATATACACAATCATTAGAAACAGCAGCAAGTAGACAGCTACTGTGTATGTGCCGCGCGTATATAAAAGATGTGCTCAGTGGCTCTTCTATGGACTCAAAGGAAAAGCTGTTACAGGCATGCAGCAAGGAAAAGCGAACTCCTCAGTCAAGGATCTTATATGAAGAGGATGCATGAGAAACTACATACAGGACCTGGGAGAGACCCAAAAGACCAAGTCGCTACAGCAACTGGACAAACTGAAAGCCTGGGAGGAAATGGGATTAGCCTTTAAAGGCAGGGTGCACTAAATAAAGGTTAACATGTTATGGCAAGGAAAAAAGTGACCGCTGTGCGTGGTCCCCAGTTAGTGCATGGGAGCAGGGATCCATGCAGGCCTGGGGCACAGCATGAGAAGGGGCAGTAGCAGGAACAATCAGAAAACACGTTGTGATTCATCTTTCATCACCTGCCACGGAAAGATAAGGAAAATAAAACAAGACAAAACACCTCATAATTGCTCAAACCAGTCAGTAGTCATTCTGGAAATCAGGAATTCTACACAGTGTAATAATAATAGTACTGCCCAATACAATTCTTATATGGACTAAACAATACATACTAATATATAAAATGTTTAGAGCAGGGCCTGCATATAACTGGCATACAGTGAACATCTGCTATTACAACAAACAAGTGATATCTTCAAGTTTCCCTATATCTTTTAGTCATTTTTAAAATATATATAAGCTAGGAATTTCATCAAAGGCTGGGGAGACAGCTCAGCTATCTAAGTGCCTGCCCAGTAAGCTCAAGGATCCAGGTTGATCCCTGGTACCACATGTCACACCAGCCCCAGAACCCAGGCACACCATGCTGGCCCCTAAATCGGGCATGGTGATGCATGCCTGTAAACCCAGCACTGGGGGCACTGAGACAGGAGGATGACTACAAGTCTGAGCTGCATAGTGAGACCCTGTATCTGAGAGAGAGAGAGAGAGAGAGAGAGAGAGAGAGAGAGGCAGAGAGAGAGACAGAGAGAGAGAGAGAAAGGGAGAATTTCATTGATGAGTTCTCATTTCTCCTAACAATGAAAATTTAGAAAAAGATGATTTTCAGATTTTCTTTATTTTTATCCTCTCAATAACCAAAGGGCATTCCAGAATTTCTCTTTTTTTAAATTTTTTGGGGCTGGGGAGATAGCTCCGAGGCACAAGTGCCTGCTGGGCAAGTGCGAGGTCGTGAGTTCGAACCCTGGTCCCACCAAAAAAAAAGAAATTAAAAAAATTTAAAAAAATAATAATAATTTTTTTTTTACTTTATTTATTTATGTTATAGATGGCTTAGCCTGCCCTGGGGGTGAGGGTGGGGCTGGCGCAGCATGTGGTGCCAAGGGATCAAACCGTGGTCCCTGCAGTTGCCTAAGCTTGCCTAAGCAGGCACTATAGACCACTGAACTATCTTAATAGCCCCAGAATTTCTCTTTAAAAACTTTTTTCCTCAAACATAATAGGATCTACGTATCATAAATAACTCTGTTTGGCAAAGCATTCAGGAATGTTTAAAAGCTGTGCTGTATACTACCTCTTATCATACCACAAAAAGTATCACCCTGTACCCCATTTTTCCAACAAAGCCAAAGGTGAGTGACAGCAGGACCATGCTATACTGGTTCAAGTGAAGTGATGCTCACTTCGGAGGTGGGCCACCTGGTCCAGTCTTGCTTTGGTCTGCATTCACTTGGCCAGCAGAGGTGAAGCACTGCTGAGACTATGTTCCTAATAAAGTGAAGTAAATGTCACACCTACCACGTACAGTTGTTTTATGGTTCAACTAAATAGGACGTGCAATGCTCACACAGTCCAATGTGCATAACTTTATTGTAGCCCTGAGAACTCAATGCTATATTAATATGTTGAACTTACTTAACTGTACTGCTTTTTCAGATACAAATTCAAAACACTCATCTAGAAGGCTATCTTTGATAATCTGATTATGAAATAATAGAAGCCTTTAAAATATAACTAATATGCAATATAAAAACCATTGTTACCCTCCTACCATACTGTCTCAGAATTCTGTTTATAAGTTTTGGTTTTTGCTACTCTTTAGAGTAATTTAAGGGATGGGGTTATAACTCAGCAGCATAGTGCCTGCCTGGCAAGGTCAAGGTCCTGAGTTCAATTCCCATACTGCCACCAAAAAAATAATAATTTAAAAAATAAATATAACCATAACGTTTTCTAGGAGTAGCCATATTTTGAGGTTATATTAGAGTAAACTACAGAAAAAAATATTTTATGTGAATGAAATACTCCACACATTACCTGTCACAGTAATATACAACTTAAATAGCAAAGCTCTATTGCAAAATAATTAATTTTAATCACAGTTAATCCTTATCCTACTTCATTTTGAAGTGTTTATTACATCCTACCACTTATTTAAAACAAAAAGTGTTTTAAATGCTAGCTATTGAGTAAATTTATGAGTTTATGCACACCGGTTAATTCAATTCTGCATACTGTAAATCAACACATTTGAGAATGAACATTTATTAAAGACACATCTCTCACTATATTCCTCTCTCCAAAATAATATAAAATAACTTTAAAAATAATCAAAAAAGGCATATAAACTCTTTTTTTGATGTGTTAGATCCATATTATTTTAATAAGGTCTGCTTTTACTAATTTCATATAGGATGTATCCCACAACATATTTCTTACCAGTTACTTAAAAAAAAATTGAACAAATTGTATATTAACATTTCTTTTCTGAATTTTAAAACACAAGGTCAAGCTTTTCTAGTATAAAGTCATCTGAATTATTCTGACTGGGGTTGGCTTTGCAAATCAGCTTGAATGGATGTCCTAACCACAGGCTGGAAGGTGATCTCGAGTCACTCTGCAGAAGTACTGACGCTGCTGCCGTGGAGCCAAGGGCTCCCTCTGAACACCGCAGCAAGCAGTACGAGGGAGCTACTGAAAGGCAGGGAAAGAAACGTCTGGAAGGATTAGGGGCAATGATGCCCAGAGCTCACACTGGCCTACTTCTCACAGCCAAAGGGAAAACTTTAAAATTCAGAGCAGTGGTTAAAAAGAGTCTCAAGAGAAATTATGAACAAATACGACTTGTCCTGCTTAATAAAATTTAAGACAAAATGATCAAACTGTTTCTAAATAAATTCACCTTATTTTAAAACGAAGTTCAGAATTGCTTTAAGGAATATAAAAATATGTCTAAGGGGATAAGGTGAAATTACCTTGTTATTACCATCTAATTAAATAAATTACCAGGCATTAAAGAAAAAAAGTAAATACTGCAACTTTATTGCATACAAGTAAAAGGCTAGAGGTAAAGCTGAGCAGAAGCGTACAGGCTAGGAAGTCTCACATCAAAACTAAAAATAAAAACTACAGTATCTGAGATGGAGAACGCAAGGATGGGGACTGCATGTGGCAAATAAAAGATTAGTAAGTTGAAGGCAGAAACAGGAGCCACAGAGAACGAGATGGAACAAAAGCCTAAAAGAAAAGCAAGAGAGCATTAGTGAGACACACAGTTGTCAAGCAGCCAGCTGTACATGAAACTGGAGTGTTCCAAAGATGTGGAGAGACAAGTTACTTGGAGTTAAAGAGTTTTCAAGTTTGATTAAAATTCTGAGCTTGCAGAACCAATATGCTCAACAAACCTAAACAAAAGAAACATAAAAAACTATGACAAGACATCAAAACTAAATTATTTTAGAACAAATTTTACTTCAGAAATAATCTTTAAAAAGTGCTGGAGAGATAGCGCAGCAGACTAAGCACCTGCTTAGGCAAGGTCAGGGACCAACATCTGATCCCTGGCAACACATGCCCTGTCAGCCCTGCCCCCAGGTAAGCTGAGCCAGCCACAAGGACTGGACCTGGGGGCACACACCTGTAATCCCAACACTGGGGAGGCTGAAAACAGAAGGATCTCTATGAGTCTGAGTTGTATAGTGAGACCCTGTACCAAATACATTTAAAAAGAAAAAAATTTTAAAGCAGACACAGGAAAACAACATACTATACACAGAACGAGAAAGGTAATAATGATAGATTTTTATTAGAAATAATGCAAGCTAAAACAGGCAAAATGCAACCTTTGTTGAATTTCTATTAATTTGGTGAAATTTTGTATCATTTCTAATGCTTTTCTTCTATCTCTTCTCTCTTGCTATTTTGTATTCTTTAAAAAAAAAAAAAATTTTTAAAGATTAAAAATGGAAAAAATGTCAATTTGATCCTTTTGAATGTGTGAAAATACCTTTCAAAAACAAAAGAGAAATACGGATTTTTTTAAGACATATAAAAGTTGAAAGAATTCAGCATCAATAGGCCATTTAGAAAAAGAAATGGGAGCAAGGTAGAAAAGCACATCTGTAGACAACAGTGACCGCCACATAGGAATTTTCTAATTTCTCTACTCTACAGTTTCCTTACTCAGAATTTTCTCTTCCTGAATTATGACAGTATTTTGAAAGCTAAAGAGGGACAGAATGGCGCTGGTGAGATAGCTCAGTGGTCTGAAGCGCCTGCTTAGGCAAGTTTAGGCAACCGCAGGGACCGCAGTTCAATCCCCAGCACCATATGCTGTGTTAGCCCCACCCTCAGGCAGGCTGACCGAGCCATAACATAAATAAATAACGTTTAAAAACATAAAAAAAAAAAAAAGAAAAGAAAAGAAAAAGGGACAGAAGAGGGAAAATGTGGACATGAAAAAGACTAAGAAAAGATCTGGTAGGAATAAGCCCTTTCTTAGTAGCCTGATTCAATCAAAATCTTGATTGAATTCCAAGTCTTATGATACTTTATGTTCTTAGATCCAGTGACATTAAGTATACTTCTTCATAGCACTTAATACCAGTGCAATCTCTGAGGCACTGAATGCTATATAAGTCTCTAAAGTAAATTAGAATCCATGTTTTTCATTATACAGTGGTGCCTTGGTTCACTAACTATAATTTATGAAAAGATGGCCACCCTTGTGTCTATTTGTGTCTATGCAGGAAAGATGGCCCTGGTTGTTTTCACCACCTAATGCAGAGTTTGCAAACAAAAACAAAATTTTACCAAATGCTTCTGTTTGTGAACCAAATAGAAAGTGTTCATGAACAAAGGTATTGCTGCACCAGTTTCTCCTCTTTCCCTGGGGGAGTTAAAGATCTTTTAGCTATGACATCTGGCCCAGGAAGAGACCAACTGGGATGTCTAAGTGCTTGGCACATTCTAGATCTATTTCTTTATCAAATACATTGAGCAATTTTTGTCTCCTCTCATTGTTAGGAATATAAAAATTCTGGAGCTGCCAGATAATGCCATACTGCACAGAAGAAAAGCTATTTAGCTAAGGCAGAAAAAAAAGGTTAAAAATATGTTTGTTGGGGCCCAGGATAAAGTGTCATAAGCACCTGCCTGGCAAGTGTAAGGTCCTGAGGTTGATTCCCAGTACCACCAAAAAAATTAACTAAGAGAATTTTAGCAAAAATAGAAGCAAATGGATTAATCTTTGATTTAGTCACAAGAAGGGGCTCTAATGATAATTACAGAGGTGAACAGAGGGCCACAATGAGAAGCAAAAGGCGTCTGAGTACTGCAATTAAAAATAATAAAGGATAAAAGATTTTATTATTCTGGATTCTTATTTCAAACAAAGGTGCTTGCTTCTTCTTATTCTATCTACTGAGAACTATACCAGAGTTTTGCGTTATGTACTGTTTTCTGTTTTTCTAAAGGAGAGGAGATTATTACCAAACAAAAGGTTTTCATATTTTGGAAACACTCTGAATTTGCTACTTAGGTAAAAAGTTCTCATATCACAGCAATATACCATGCTGTCAATGAAAACACCACTTCCATTTATTATAAAATTTTAAAATGCTCAGCCAATAAGTTTTGTACCCATTAAAGATGGTATTAAAAGTTATTTCAGTTAATAACTTTGTTCATAAGTTAGAAGTTTAAGAGGTATTAAATAATGTATTTCCTGAAAAGTACTATTTTAAAAACATAGTAATTATGGTCTCACCTGTACAGCACTATTGAGAAAGCAGCTGTTCTGTCCTGGCTCATTTAGCAAGCCTTTGGTAGGGGCTAATGACAGCATACTTCCAGGTTGGTAAGCTTTTCCAAGATTGCCACCAGGTTTCCGTAAGAATTTCACCCAGGCCATGTTCAAGCAACTTGGTTTGCATTAAAGCTAAGAATGGTACCTTTAAGTTATATTTCTGATGATAAAACAGGTAATGTCTTGAATTCGCCAGTTAAATTCACAATAGTCTGTTACAAGAATGTAAGTTTCCAAGTCCATATCTTTTGTAATTCTACAAATTTTTGAGGACTTTAACAAATAAAAATGGGGTAAATAAATGTTGAAGGTCTGAGAGCTTCAGAGCTTAAACAAGGCCTTAAACATTTTTACGTATTAAATTTCACAAGAGTTGCACAAAGTAGGGGCCTGGCAGGATGGCTCAGTGGTTTAAAGCGCCTGCTTAGGAAAGCTTAGGCAGCTGCAGGGACCGTGGTTCAATCCCCAGCACCACATGCTGTGCCAGCCCTGCCCTCAGGGCAGGCTGAGCCGGCCATAAAAATAAATAAATAAACAAACAAAAGTTCTGAAACAAGAAAAAACATGAAATAAAATTCTTTAAAAAAAAGAGTTGCACAAAGTAAGATGAAAAAGACTTTTTAAACTGAAAAAAGTAATATTGATGAACAAATTTTCTTTTATATACACGTCAATTGTCTTGCCCAGTTAAACATTACAAATAGATGATTTGAAAAAGATGTAGACTTTATATCTGGCGTGATTCCTCTGGTCATTTGTTTTCTTTATGCTCTTTTAAATGAAAAAAAAAACTTTGTTTCCTTCCCAGGTGAAGTTATCAAAGGTGACTCCATATGTCATAGCAATGTGACCTCAATGCAAATCTATAAGAAAAGAAAAGAAATGTTTATAATAAACCTAGTGAAGAAAATTTCTATTTTACAAATGAACACAAACACTGACTACAGAGCGAAAATTTATCCTGAAAAATAAAATATTTAAAACATTTTTTAAAAATAAAAATCAAGAGGATTAGAATAGATATTATTCTAAGATAGCAAAATGAAAACATTTCATCACTTAATATTTTTTGATGTAGCATAACTTTAATCACTTTCTACTCCAATTTTAGCATCTAAAGGAAGGGTTCATAAGAAAAATATTCTACAAAAAAAAAAAAAAAAAACCAATTAAATTAGGTCTCAGGTTGTATCCTATATTTATCAATCCAAAATTGCTCTACTAAATAATATATGTACATGGAGTATAGACTGTGCTATCTACATTACACACACAATCACATTTTTCAAGTCAGTAGATTTTATGTAAATTAACATGTATAACTCCAAAGAAATCTTTTGTGTGTGTGTGTGTGCAGAACTGGAGATTTAACTCAAGCCATTGTGTTTGCCAGGCAAGCACTTATTCTACTAAGCTATCTCCCCAGCCCTGAAAGAAACCTTTGATAAGCAGATGTTAATGAATTAAAATAAATTTTCTTTTCTTTTTTGTGCAAGATCTTACTACACAGCTGGGATTCATAGTGATCTGCCTCCCAGGAGTAGGCCACTACACCCAGACTCCATCACCCACTCAGTGTGCACAGGGGCTGGGCCGGTGTGGCAGGCAGTGCCAGGGATGGAACTCTGGCCCCTGCACTTGCCTAAGCAAGTGCTTAGTCCACTGAGCTATACCACCGGCCCTAAATTTTCATCTTTTCAAAAATGTATGTTTCTGACTTCATGGACTTTAGATGTTAAATTCCTGAATTAAAAAATAGTCAAATAATAGGGTCAGTGAAATAGCTTAGGGAAGTGCCTGCTTAGGTAAGCACCGAAATTGGGGTGCAATTCCCAGAACCACATGCCACACAAGCTCCACCCCAGATGCACTAAGCCAGCCACTGAGACCAGGTGTGGTGGTGCAGGTCTATAATCCCAGTGCTGGGGAAGTTGAGGCAGGAGGATCACTACGACTCCAAGCTGCATAGTGAAACCCTGCACCAAATATATTTTAAAAATTATCAAATACTACTATCACAGTTTTATTTTATCAAATGAGTTTTATTCCGAATTCTTCCATTCAATACATACTGACTGAGCATTTGTTTACTGTACCTACCAGGTGCTGGAAATGACATAATGAGAACACCCGACACCATCTCCCATGATAGCATACTACACTGTGGAGTGCGCTAGGAGGCTACATGCCAAGTGCTAACAGAAACACAAGGTAAGGAAGCCGGAAGGGAGGCACAGACATTGCTGCACGTTCCTCACTCCTCAACAGGACGGCCAGGGAAGCTCTTGCTGAGCAGGCTGAATTGGCACCAAGATTTGAAAGAGACAAAGGAACCAAGTAAGGGAAGGAACTCCAAGCAGGCCAAATGGTACCTTCAAATATCCTGAAATTGGTGCATACGTGACACCTTGGAGGAATAGTAAGAAGCCCAGTGTGGCAAGGAAACGTCAATATGCAGTAAGGTAGTGGAATGGAAGCATAAAAGAGGCAGATGGCGTGGGGGCTTGCAAGTCCTTTGGCTTTAAACTCTGGTTTGAAAGTTATTGAGTACAATTTTTACAGCACAGAAAGACAAGACAGAACAGCACAGGCCGGCTCAGCCTCACTGATCCAATACTCACAAGACCGCAAACTGCTACAGAACAAAGAAGGGGCCGGTCAGATAGCTGAGCAGATTGAAGCGCCTGCTCAGGCAGATGCAGGGACAGCGTTTGATCCCTAGTGTGCCTGCTGACCCCAACCCTGGGGGTGTGCTGAGTCTCCATTGAGACTGGACATAGCAATAAACCCCTGTAATCCCAGTTCCTTTGAGGCTAAAAACAGGAGCACTACGAGTCTGATCTGTGTAGTACAACCCTGAAGACCCTGTGCCAAATACATATTTAAAAGAAAGATCAATATCTAAAAGATTAAGTTGAGTTTCTAGGTCTACTCTCTGATGAGATCTTCCTTACCTTCAAAATGGGGTAATAATAACAACTGTGTTAGTGAAGGTTAACCATTCTGGGAATTATAAAACATTGTTAGTTATTTTCTTCTATTTTAATCACCAGTGCATAACCACCTCTCAGAGTGACCTAAATGATCTTGAAATCTGTCATACATAGTTTTTAATAAATTTAGCCATGTTGCACAACATTAAGTGAACTCTATATAAGCAATAAATTCATATTTTTAATGGAACCATCCTTTAAAGGTGATGCACTTTCAACATCTATTAAGAATCAAGTCTATATTCCGAGCCAGTTTAAACTATTACAAAACAATTACTACCATTAAAAGAACTTAGTTTGTGTCACAGACACAACAGATAATTGAACAACATCATGGTTCACATTCCTTCAGAACACGTCAAGCGAATATGTGCTCCCACCTGACTATTTCTCTCCAGCCCAGTCCTAAGGATTACATAAAGGAAGAGTAGTGACGAGAAACCAGAAGAAATGTTGAGGATACCAAGTGACTGGCTTCTAGGGTAGGAGAGAAACTGCAGCCAGGAGCTGGGGAGAGCCCAGCATCTGCCTGGCAAAGCTCATTCTAGTGGGGAACGTTTCCATCCTTACCAAGATCTGGCCAGTGAATTTCCATTCCACACAATGCAATGAGACAGAAAAGTAGTGCTCCCTCCCCACTGCCATCTGGAGCTCATTTCAGCAAGAAAACACAAGAGTGCAACCAGGTCAAGAAGTGTTGAAGCAAAAGGTGATCCATAGGCCCCTTTGTGTTCTGACCTGACCTGCGCTACATAGGGACTGCTCTGGAAAAGACAGGCCGTGCCACAGGAAGTTCCTTTCTGGAACCAACTTTCAAACTGCATCACCCAGAATCAAGCACTTATATCCCACTTCTACTCCTTGAAATCAGACACAGACAACAAGGACAGCCCCATCCTCATGCTTCCCCCAGGTAAATAAATATTCCTAGCTTAGAATTTGGTACCTCTGTGCAAAATATAACCAGGAGAGTATAAGCACTCTGACAAAAAGGAAACAAAGTAAACAACTGAAACCACAGAAAACAGAAAGTATGAAGAATACAAATATAAAATAAACATAAAAACCTGTTGTAAGCCGGGCATGGTGGCGCATGCCTGTAATCCCAGCCCTTGGGAGGCTGAGGCAGGAGGATCAGTGCGAGTTCGAGACCAGCCTGGGCTACCAAAGTGAGCTCAAGGCCAGCCTGAATGAACTGCATGAGACCCTGTCTCAAAAAAGACAAAAAAAAAAAAAAAAAAAAAAAAAAAAAAAAAA
>PVJA010052674.1:0-12162 GCA_004027025.1 Myocastor coypus
AGAAGAAGAAGAAGAAGAAGAGGAGGAGGAGGAGGAGGAAGAGGAGAGGAAGAGAGAGACAGAGACAGAGACAAAGAGATCTGATCCAGGACCTTTGTTCTAGGCACAGAGCTTCCAAAACCTTTATAACTTCCTAAATGAGGGGAGCATCTTTCCTGTTAATCTTTGGTCATGCAAAGGCCTCCTCCGAACCTTAGAATCTTTTGAGTGATAAAAGTATCTCTCTCTTTGCATTAGTGAGGTAACTGGGGGCTGGAATCTCCTCAGGAGCTTCAAGATGGAGTCTGGGTGTAGAAGAAGCCACACTGTGCCTCAAAGGTTGGATCTTTCATCCCTACATGTACACACATCTCTGAGGAAGAGAGAGGAGATAGGGACTAAATCCAATCATCAAGAGTCAATGATTTAGGGGCTGGGGAGATAGCTCCGAGGCACAAGTGCCTGCTGGGCAAGTGCAAGGTCGTGAGTTTGAACCCTGGTCCCACAAAAAAAAAAAAAAAAAGAGTCAATGATTTAGTCAGTCAGAGTGCTATAAATCCCCTAACCAATGGGACTTAGCTTCTGGCTTGATGAACATATGAAGGACCTGTGAGGAACCCCAAACACCTTGGGAATCTCTTCACTGGGCTACTTGTTTGTTTTGTAGTGCTAAATGATCTTTATTGTCTCTGATTTTTATTAGCTCATGTTTGTCGTGCATAGATTGCATTTACCTTACAGAGAGTTGGTACCTATGCATAACACAGCTCAACTCCTTTTTCACCCACTTCCCTTCCTCTCCTTCTCCCCTCCTATTTGTGTCATTTAAAATACCCTTTTAGGAGGCGGGCATGGTGGCGCATGCTTGTAATCCCAGCACTTGGGAGGCTGAGGCAGGAGGATTGGTGTGAGTTCGAGACCAGCCTGGGCTACCAAAGTGAGCTCAAGGCCAGCCTCAACTGCATAGCGAGACCCTATCTCAAAAATAATAATAATAATAATAATAATAATAATAATAATAATAATAATAAATAAAATACCCTTTTAGGGCCAGTGAGATGGCTCAGCAGACCAAAGCACCTGCTTAGGCAAGCTTAGGCAAGCCCAGTGACCACAGTTCCGTCAGATCCCTGGCACCACATGCTACACCAGCCCCTACCCTAGGGCAGGCTGAACCAACAAGAGTCTAGGACTGGTGGTGCATACCTGTAATACCAGAGCTGGGGAGACTGAAAGCAAGTGGATCACTACGAGTCTGAGCTGTGTAATGAGACCCTGAAGTAACCAAATACATAGATAGATAAATATAGATATAGATATAAATATAGAGATAGAGATAGATAATATAATAAAATACCCTTTTAAATAAATCCCTTATAAAGTAAATAAAACCCTGATTTCTGTACATTGTTTTTTGAAAACTACCTGAATCACCAGACCTCAACATGAGCAATCCCAGTTTGTACCCAGCTGGTCAGAAGTACCAGGATTCCAATGAGCACTTGAGGTTGAGGGCAGTTTTGTGGGCTGAGGCCTAAACCTGAAAGAAATGCCTAATTATAGGTGTTATACTTTTTTATACTTAATCTGCAGGATGCCCCTTTGCTGTCTGAGGAGTTGTAAAATTGCTTGATGTGAGGGAGGAAATCTACATACTCAGAGTCAGAAGTGGAATGATGAGTGCCTAAGAAAAATAATTTTCCTTTTAGTCCCTTAGCTGTGTACACACCTGTCACATTCAATCCAGGGCATTCTCTACAAGTTTCACAAAGAGTAACAAAAAATGTAAAAATAAAGCAGGAAAAGAAAGTGGGAGAGAGTAAAGAAATGATCCACTGCCTGTAAGTGAGAAGAAAAAGAAGCTGTAGGAGCAGTAGCCTTTGTGGGACACACCTGGATATAAACGGTCCTCTGCCCCTTGGGCGTCTCTCTCTCCCTCTTGTTACCTGCTGGCTGAGCAGTATCTCAGTATTAGCAGGGCTAACAGGGGAAGGGCGAGAGCTGCCTCTTCCATTTCCACTCTTGGGCTCTGTTCATTCAACTTGCAGGTCACCTTGAGCCTCAGGGAGACTGCAAAAACAGAGTATGAGAAGCTGAGTCCCAGGCATTACTGCAATTCCTGGGTCCAGTTTTGGTCCTTGCATGGTAAGGTTTCCCAGACTGATGTACTGAGCGGTGCGAGCAAACACCATGGCTGCTGCAGAGGGTTTGGCCTGCCTAGTTCACACTCATAACTGCTCTTGCTAAAGCTGCCTCCTTCCCTTGTTCAGATGCCTCTTGCGTTAGAGCTTTCTGGGGCAACGGAATCACTGGAAAATATATGTGTGATTATGCAGTGATTTTTTTTTTAGCTAGGCTTACCAGATCCAAAATGGAAACTACAGGGGCCCGGCGGGATGGCTCAGTGGTCTAAAGCGCCTGCTTGGGAAAGCTTGGGCAGCTTCAGGGACCATGGTTCAATCCCTGGCACCACATGCTGCACCAGCCCTGCCCTCGGGGTGGGCTCAGCCGGCCATAAAAATGAGTGAATAAACAAACAAAGGTTCTGAAACAAGAAAATAAATAAATAAATAAAATTTTTAAAAATTCTTTAAAAAAAAAAAAAATGGAGACTCCACAGAGGCCATCTATGGGGTCACACAGAACAATCCACAGTCTATGTCTACACATCTTGAGGATATAGTAGCTGCTCAACCCAGAAATATAGGAATCACTGACCAAGAGGGATGAGGGGTCAGGGTTCGATGCCAGGGCAAGATAGAAAGCCTAAGAGCTCACCATAGAGCTGCTAGTTCAATTCTGCCCTGGAAGGCTGAAGAAACTGGAGACTCATGTCAAATGCAATGACAAAGACTTGAGCCTTAGTAAAGCAGGAACATTTTCTTCTTTTCCAGACAACAAGCCTATCGGTTGTTGTCACCAACAGGAGGAGTAGGTCTTGGTCCTGCAGATTGCTGGCCTACAGGGCAGACACCACAGACACACCCACATCTGTGCTTTAGGAGCCAGCTACTACTTTCTTAAGCTCTACAAGTCCTCTTTCCTGAGTGTCTTTAGGAAATGTGATTAGAAACACAGTTAATCCTGCAGTCGAGTGAAAGCAACGAAGAGGCAGTTTAGACATGTAGAAACATTACCATGTCTTCACAAATCTCACCCACAGAATCTGGCACCTGTGGCTTCTGGCTGTACCCCAAATTCAAATGACTGTGAAAGGTAAACGTTTCATATCAATTCAGGACCTGCAGACAGCCCCACAGCCCAGCTAAAGACAACCTTCTCTCATTGGTTCCCCTAAAGGAAAATGGACTTTGTGGAAACATTTTGCAAAGGTGGCTATAACAGTTCCTCCCTGCCTGAGCCCTTCATAATGTGCCTTTCTGACATCTCTCAGAATTGGAATTAATTTCTCCATCCCTTCCATCTAGGTAGGCTAGCCCCACCACATGGTTTCCTGGTGTCTGTACAAAGATGACCAGGCTGGCTTCTGAACCTCTCGGTCTCTGCATTTCCCTGTGGTGGTCTGCAGAAACCCCGCCTAAACTTCCCAGTGAGGAAACCATGAAAGAAGGGTCCAGAGGCCAGCCAACACTCACAGAAAGACGTGCAAGAGAGCCCACTGTGCGGGCCTGCCCCAGGGTGAGCTGCAGAACACTGCAACCACTTGAGTGATCAGACGAGATCGAGAAAGGCCTCCACCCGGGCCCAGGACAAACTGCTCATGAACTGAGCTGATGAAATTGCGTTTTTTAAAGAAAGGCCTAGTTTTCAAGTAGTTTGAAAAGAGCAATAGGAAACTGTTACATAATTACTGTGATTGATGGGGCTAGAAAGAGCCGCAGGGTATACAGCCTAAGTCCTGATCTCACTCCTCTCGAGGTAGGAAGCAGCAGGACGATAATACGTGTTCTCTCTCTACTCCAGACCTAATCTTATAATACACTTCTACTGATGTGCAGATAGGTCCTTTTCCCGAAATGCTTAAAGGACCAGAAATTAAAGTTGATATTTGCGTGAAGCCAGGCCCAATATGATCACAAAATTTAAAAAAAAAAAAAAAATCCCATGAACCAAGAATCAATCTGAAAAATAGTAAAACTTTTTCAAGTATTATAATCGCTTTTTACCACCACAGCAACCACTTAAGAACAGTAGCCATGGCCCTCCGCTATCCCACGGCAGTGGGCCTCAACAAGGGCCACAAGGTGACTAAGAATGAGCGCAAACTGGGCAAGGCACAGTCGCGGGCGGAGGCCTCACCGAACACACCAAGTTTGCGCGGGACACGATCCAGGAGGTGTGCAGTTTGGTGCCCTACGCCGTGCGCCATGATGCTACTCACGTCTCCAAGGACAAACGTGCCCTCAAGTTCATCAAGAAAAGGGTGGGGATGATGCACCTCCATGCATTGAAGAAGCATGAGGAGCTGAGCAACGTGCTGGCCGCCATGAGGAAGGCAGCTGTCAAGCGGACTGAGCTCCTCTTGAATAAAGCTTTACAGAAAGATAGATAGATAGATAGATAGATAGATAGATAGATAGATAGATAGATAGATAGATAGACAGACGGACAGATACATGGATGGATGGATGGATGGATGGATGGATGGATGGATGGACGGACGGATGGATTGTAATCATTTTAATTGTACGGTAACATTTTAAAATCTAGGGGCCTGGTGGGATGGCTCAGTGATCTAAAGTGCCTGCTTGGGAAAGCTTAGGCAGCTGCAGGGACATAGTGCGATCCCCGGCACCACATGCTGCGACAGCTCCAACCCCAGGGCAGGCTGGGCTGGCCATAAATAAATAAATAAATAAATAAATAGAGTTTAAAAAATAGGGAGAAGAATATGTGAAAAAAAAGTGAAAGTAAGTTATCAAGATTTTGATTTTTTTTTCCTCCTTATGAAATTTCAAGATGGCAAAATAATCTTTATATGATGTATAATTCCCAAACTGTAATTTCTGTTGAGAACATAGGATCTTTGTGTGGGATGCAGCTTTGATGTTTTTCTGTTATTCATTTTTATGTGAATTTCGTTTTCCTGATTATTAGGACTTTTGCTATTTGCTTGCCACGTTTTTATCTGGACTCCTCCTTCCTGGTCAATTTTGATTCCCTCCCGCTGTTGTGGCTCTGGATCAAGCCCTGTCAGGGAAGGAGGAAGGTGAGAGTCGGCGCTGCTGGCCTGCTACAGGACGGATGGCAAGATGCCACACTCGCTGCTGCTCGCAGTCTTTCTCCCTGAAGCTCCTGCGAAGCCTGGTGGACCACTGGGGTCTCCTGTTGTCAGGCCTCTAGTGGTCTCCTAGGTTACCTCTGCTTTCTCTTGAGCAGATGCTGAAAAATCATTCATCTTGTGCCATTCGGTGGTTTATATTTTGGATGTCTGGGAGGTATCTTGTCGTCTAGTTTTATTATGTTTATTATTCACTGGTTTTTAAATTTCACTCTTCCTTTAATGTTGGGATTCTAACAGTTGGAAGATCTAAGAACCGTGCTAATCCTGCCACAGGCATCTTTCCAGATTTTGCTAAGGATTTTAACACAAAATCAATGTAGGCTACTACTTATTCATAATTTGAAAGTGAATGCCCAAATATTTATTCAGATTAATACGTCCAAGTGGATCTCTTCTTCATGACCCTCTTCCGTGTGATTCTTGGCCATCACACTGATCAGCTACGACAGCAACCAGGGATTCTGCATGATCACTGGTCACCTGCAAGTTTCAGGATATGAAAGAAAACTTGTAAGTAGGTGTAGTCAGTCATGCCTGCTGGCAAAATACCAAAACTGAGATCAAAGTCAGCACATCAGTGATGCAGTGTCATCTTGCTGCCCTGCAACTCAGTGGATAAATATCATTTATGTCAGTATTAAGAGGTCACACCTGTATAGGCAGAAGCCATGTCCTCCAGCCTAGCCTTTATCTGCTTAAACAAGAAGTGTTAGGTTTTATCCCCAAATGCCAACCAACTCTTTCTATCAGGTTTTTACTATTTTATTTTTTTTTAACTTTATTTATTTATTTATGGCCAACTCAGCCTGCCCTGGGGGCGGGGCTGGCACAGCATGTGGTGCTGAGAATCTAACTGTGGTCCCTGTGTTTGCCTAAGCAGGCAATTTAGACCGTTGAGCTATCTCATTGGCCCCTTATTTCATTTATTTTATTTTATTTTTTTAGTCTTTTTGAGACAAGATCTTGCTATGCAGTTCAGGCTGCCTTGAACTCACTTTTGTAGCCCAACCTGGTCTCGAACTTGTACCAATCCTTCTACCTCAGCCTCCCAAGTGCTGCAATTATAGGTGTGCGCCACCACACCCGGCTAAGTTTTTACTATTTTAGAACTTAAGTGAGGAGATTAATTTTCCTCTTTATTGTTTGAAAAATAAACAAGGAGTCATGTATTGAGAACAAAGTACACCTGGAAATTAAGATACCTAGGTAACTTTAAACTTGGGTGGTTGGCAAGCACAAGGTCTTGAGTTCAATCCCCAGTACCGCAAAAAAATTTAAAAATTAAAAAAAAAAAAAACTTGGGTGGATATTTTGAAATGTATTGATTGTAAATCATGTGCTTCCCCCAAAATAGTACATTGACATCCTCAGGCCCATAGCTCAGAATGTAAAAGCAAGGCTGTTACAGATACACTTTGTTAGGGTCAAGTCTTAAGAATGGTGTGAAGCTCAAATTCAACGTGACTGCTTTTCTCATAAGAAGATGGTTATGCATGAAGATGAAGAAGGAACTCCATGGTACAGTAAGAGCACAGATTGGAATTGTGTAGTTGCAAGCTAAGGAATGCTAAATGTTGCCAGCCAAAATGCACATGTTAGGAGGGGGCACAGAAGGATTCCCTGACAAGTTTTAGAAGGAACACAATCCTGCTAACATCTTCATTTCAGATTTGTATGCTCCCAACTCTGAGACAGTAAGATTCTTTTCAAGCCAACCAATAAGTGATGCGTTGTTATGGCCACCATAGAAAATTACATTAGGGGCTATGGAGATGTCTTAGCTTGAGCCTCCATAATATCATAGACTGGAAGGGCCAGAGATATAGCTCAGTAGCACAGTGCCTTCCTGGTAAGTGTCAGGTTGTGAGTTCAATGCCCTGAACCAGTAAGAAGGAAGGAAGGAGGAAGGAAAGAAGAAAGAAAGAGAGAGAGAGAGAGAGAGAGAGAGAGAGAAAGGGAAGAAGGAAGAAAGAAGAAAGAAAGAAGAAAGAAAGAAAGAAAGAAAGAAAGAGCTTAAATAAAATATATTTCTTTCTCACAGCATTCAAAGCTACTTAGTCCCAGATAGAGGTGCCAGCAGATTTGCTTCCTCGTATGAGACTTCTTTCTGGATTTCAGATGCCTGGCTTCTCAATATGTCCTTATATGAAAGTAGGGGAGGCATATCTTATTTTTTGTATGTAAGGACACCAATCTTGCATGATCACTTCTAGACCTAAGTATGTCCCAAATACTCTCTTCTAAATACCATCACAGTGAGGGGTTAGAGCTTCCACATATAAATTTTGGGGAGATTCAAACACTCAGTTTGCAATAGTCAGCTTTGTATGTTCAGGCTTTTTGGCCTGTACTAGGCAATGCAAGTGCTTTTTGCAGTCACAAGGCTTCTAATGTAGACAATTGGGCAAGCGCCTCTAACCGTCACACAACATGAGAGGCACTCCGTAGCTGGTCACGGAAGTTTTATGCATAGTATCTTTATCCATAGGTAAGTGGTTGTCATCATACAAGAGAGCAGCTCTTTTTCCAATAGATAGCACAAATGTGAGTAGAAGTTTTGGCCTTATACTCCACAAAATATATGACAAAGGGCTAGGATATCATTAAGTGGTAGAGCCAGCCAAATGGTTCAGTGGATTAAAGCACCTGCAGGCAGGCACAGGATCCCAGGGTTTGATCCCCAGGCCTGCAGTGCTGACCCTGTCCTTGGGGCGTGCTGAGATGGCAACTGAAACTGAGCATAGTGGCACACACCTGCAATCCCAACTCTTGGAAGGCTATAAACAGGAGGATCACTATGAATCTGATCTAGTAGTGAGACCATGAACAGCCTGTAGACCCTTCCCTAAAATACAAAAGAAGAAGAAGAAGAAGAAGAAGAAGAAGAAGAAGAAGAAGAAGAAGAAGAAGAAGAAGAAGAAGAAGAAGAAGAAGAAGAAGAAGAAGAAGAGGAATAAGAGCCCCACTGCCCTGGGCCCACTGAGCCAGCAACAGAGTCCAGGCATAGTGGCACTCACCTGTAATGCCAGTGCTGGAGAGGCTGCAACCAGGAGGATCACTACAAACTGGAGCTGTGCAGTGAGACTCTGTACCAAATACATAAATTTTTTAAAAATTATTAAATATCCATCTTTTATATAATTTGTTTGAAACATGGGTCCATCTAGTATTTATGCAGTGCTCATGTCTATCAGTGCTGACCCCTCAAAGAAAGAGTTATTTTATGGTGGATCCATCCCTACAGGAAGATAAGCAGCAGAAGAGGAAAGTGTTGGCTACTGGTCATCACAACGGACTCAGGCAATCGAGAAAGTCCAAGAGAAGCTCTCCTTCCAAGAAAGCAGCTTCCTCACAGTAAGCCCAGTTCCTCAGAACTCTTTTTCCAATCAGTGCTCAATGAACTAGTTCCATAATATTTACAATTGAGAAGAAAAGAACAGAGAAATAACCATATACAGTTCCTTGTTTCTCACCTATGTAGAATAGAGTGCATGCTAGCTTATTGCTTGTGGTGGGGAAGGAAGAAAGAAGAGGGAAGTTTAAAGAGCATTAATACAGTAAACGATATGCTTATCATGGGAGGTAGCATTCCTTTGTTCCACTTTGTTCACTTTAGTATCAAAATGAGGCATTAAAATGTTATAATTTTTTCTAGTATTACACATGTCCACCCTTCATTGGTTTCGTTAACTGACACCGCTATATTGAAAATCTGAGAATCCATGGTGTGCCTGATACATTGAAAATTCCATGAAGGACATACTTTCGACTTAAAAGTATTCTACACATAATGTCCCTCCATGAGTAAAGATTGCATGGTTAGAGCAGCATCACTAGCCATCAGCTACTGCTCAGGTCACACTTTGTGAGTACCCTTTCCCAGCAAAAGTCTAAAGAAAAATCTTGTTAAGGGTGCTGCTTCAATGTCTTTGCTTTTACAGATCATTCTATGTCTTAATAAAATTTTCCCTCTTTCACTCAGATTCAGTAACCAGCATCATTAGCATAAATCATGATGCAGACCCTTTACAGACTTTGCCGACTGCCTACTTATAGTCCTTGCAGACAGAGCTTTGATTTGGGTGAGAATAGAAGGCTCTTCGCTCCTCCCCACCACGACTTGGGTAGACCTTGACTGACCCAAGATTACTATGGTCGCTTCATTTTCCTTGCCATTTGTTGGTTTGGAACCCTTTCCATATGGGCCAGTTAAGCAAGAAGAGAATCTGTTAGGGAAATTCTGAAAATTATTACTTCCTGATTAAAAGCAAACAACTTGTGTTTTCCTGTTTGACCTCATTAAATTTGAACATGACGCTGACAGAACCCAGCCATCTAGTGACAAGGAATACTGGCTCATGAGCCAGGTGTCATGATTTATTTCTACATGTCTCATGCACCCTACGGTGCAGCTTTTGAAAGGTGATTAGATTATGGGCACTGTACAGTTAACTTGCTGTTGGGTGAGGTCTAGTTAGAAGAGGCAGATTTCTGAGGTGCTGTGTGGGAGGTTTTATCTCCCTCTCAGGCTCCTTTTTCTGCAAGAGCAGCATTTCCTGTGCTACCCCCCTCTGCCATGCTGTTCTTTACCCCGATCCAGAGGATCATGGACTCGAATGTGAGCCATATAGACCTGTCCTCTAAATTGTGAGGGTCAAGTATTGAATCTCAGTGACAATGAAGTCACCATGATCCCAGCCAAAGATAATCTGGATCCCATTCCAAAGTCAGGATTTCTAGGTGCTTGAGAAAATGTTCCTGAACTGTAAAAGTGGCAAGAGACCTATTTGTATTTTTAAAAGATTTACATATGTCTCAAGAGGAGCAGAGAAAGATTTCACGATTAAAAGTTTTCTTCAATAAATGCGCTAGGAAAAGAGATGCGTAGGTACAGTCTCTCCCTTGCTCACAACAGGGAAAATTCATTCATTCCAATTGAAAAACACCATATTTAATTTTATGCTCTTAGTCTTCATCTTTTTTTTTTTTTCTTTTTAAACTTTCATGTAAGGCCTGGCAGGATGGCTCAGTGGTCTAAAGCGCCTGCTTAGGAAAGCTTAGGCGACTGCAGGGACCGTGGTTCGATCCCCGGCACCACATGCTGTGCCAGCCCTGCCCTCAGGGCAGGCTGAGTCAGCCATAAAAATAAATAATAAATAAACAAAGAGAAGTTCTGAAACAAGAAAAAAAAATAAATTCTTTAAAAAAAATAAATAAACTTTCATGTAAATTAAGGCAGTAATTAGATTCAAATAGAATAACATTAATTCTCCCTCTCCTGCTTCCAATTCCTATAATGCCCTCTTCAATCAGTTTGCTAGCCCTGGTTCTCAGACTTTTTCAGTAATTTTTGCCTTGAATTTGGATTCTTAATAGTTGAGGAAATGGAAGCTAATTCAATCACATCAGCATTTCCACACTGTTTTTGTAAAGCTTCCACAAAAATGAAGAGACTGCGGGCCCGGCGGGCTGGCTCACCTCGGTTCGATCCCCTGCACCACATGCTGGGCCAGCCCTGCCCTCGGGGCAGGCTGAGCCGACCATGAAAATGAGTGAATAAACAAACAAAGGTTGTGAAACAAGAAAATTAATTAATTAATTAATTAATTAAATGAAGAGCCTCCTGGCTGCAGCAGAGGCTGCTCATGGTCCTGTCCTCTTCTTTCATAGCTGTAACTCAAATAGGAATGGACACATTTTCAGTCTTCTCTTTTGGCTAGATGTGTAAGCTGTAATCATTAGCGTGCAAGCGAAAGTCATTCTGAGTTTTTAGGAAGTGTTCTTGGAGAGAGGGTGAATTCTCTGCTTCCATTTTCCTTATTCCATCTGGATGAGAACATGGCTGGGCCTGTGAGACCAGGAGAACCTTAACAGTGAAAGCCTGGGTCCATCATGCTCAGATGGACTCATTCAGGACCATCTATCTCTGAACTTTAAGAAAAAATACACTTTTTTGCCTAGTTTAAGACACTAAGACAGATATTTTACTTCTTTTGAAAGAGATATTTTACATTTTTTCTGCCATAGACAAACATAATGTTACTGATACAATAACCAAATATATTTGGGAAGTGTCTATCTCCACTTTTCTGCACAATTAGGCAATACTGATATATAGACTCCCAAATACTTAAAGCAAATAATTTGTTAGATTTTGTTTAATCATCTCTTCCTCGGTGTTTTCTTTTTTATTAACACACTGCTAGGAAAGCTGGGGTTGCTAGGGAGGAAACAGAATTTCTCCTCAACCTTCGTACACACATAGTTGAAAAAGATCCCAGCAACAAAAGACAGATTGGTAAGAGAAAAGCAAGCAAGTTCGTTGATGCGTCATATGGGAGAAACCTCCATGAGTGGTAACACGAGGCAGGGGGTGACAGTTCTGTGGTTCAGCTAGAACAACAGATCTATGCAGAAAGAATAGCCTATTCTCAACCTGTGGGTCACAACCCCGGCAGGGGTCAAACTACCAAAACACAGGGATCGCCTAAAGCCATCGGAAAATACATATTTAAACGCATGCTATGCCATGGTGAAACTTATTGGAATTAGTAATAAATATTTCTCAATGTATTATTTTTTGGTTTGGGGTAATCGCAACATGAGGAACTGTTTTGCAGGGTCACAGCATTAGAAAAGCTGAGAACCACTGGAAGAGAGGCATACAAAGTGGCTTTAGCCATCCAAAGATAGGAAACTGTGAAGAAGTAAATATCTCAGATGTTAAAGAAATTATTATATATGATAAGGAATTTTTCATAAGAATGTTTATTGCATATATGGTTTATAATAGGAGGAATTAGATATAATATTTGTTAATAAATTATGGCACGACCATGAGGTACGAGGTAACATTTGGAATTAAACCTGCGGAAAGATTTTTAATGTTTTTTGTTTGTTTTTAGCAATTGTGCCAATTTTTTTCTTTTTTCTTTTTT
>PVJA010052675.1:0-12295 GCA_004027025.1 Myocastor coypus
GGTTTGGGCTGGGCTGGAACAGGAAGTTAGTCGCGGGAACGCAGAGGTGGGGCAGGGGGGCGCAGAGGCTTACCCGCGGTGGGTGCGCAGGCTCAGCTCCCAGTGGTGGGGTTTGGGCTGGGCTGGAACAGGAAGTTTCTTATTTTTGTTTTCATTGTGGATTATTCTTGGTCTTCTAGGATCTCAGAGTGTATTTCAACTGGCTCTGATTTTCAGTGGCCACTCAGAGCTATGAACTTCCCTCTCAAGACTGCTTTCATTGGCTGGCCTGATAGCTCAGTGGATTAAAGTACCTGCTTAGACAGAGCACAGTGGCAGGGATTTGATCCCTGGAATACCATGCTGGCCCTGCCACTGGGACGCAGTGACATGGTGGTTGAGACTGGGCATAGTGATGCATGCCTGTAATCCCAACACTTGGGAGGCTACAAACAGGAGGATCACTACAAGTCCAATCAAGGTAGTGAGACCCTGTAGACACTATCCTAAATACAGAAGAAAAAGAAAAAAAAAGAAAAAAGAGACAGCTTTAGTGGTGTCCCATAGGCTCTGGTGGGTTGGGCTTGCATTAAGGTCTCATGCTAGAAACTCTGATTTCTTCCATATCATTAATTATTCAAGAAGCTATTGTTTAATTTCCATGCATTTGGAATACTTGTCTTTCCAACCCCTTTCTGCCCTGGGGCCTTTGTACTTGCTGTTTCTTCTTTTGGAAACACTCACTTGAGGCCTTGATAGGGTAGATTGTTTGAGTCCTTTGGGGGGCCATTAAAAATGTCACCTCCTCAGAGAAGCTTTCCCAAGCTTTCAGTCTCAAGTAGCCCCTGCCACAGTCACACCACCCTTCCAGGTGCCACAACTGTTGTAGTTACTCCACTTATTTGCTTATTGCTGGCTGCTCTATTTTAAAATGTGAGTCCTGGAGAGCTGGCCTCACCCATCTCATTCTCTGTACTTCTCTTGCCTGGCCAAGTGCCTCACATGTGGAGAGCACCTGGCATGTGCTTCCTGAGTGCAGATCAGGTTGACTGTTGGATGTGCATCTTGGGTGTGCAAAAACCCCTGGTTGGAGTGTGCCTGGTGAGAACTCTCACGTTGTATAGAATTGGGATGGAGGATCAGCGGGGCTGGTACACAGATATGTTCACCAGCTCTTTATTATGGTAGTCTCAAGTAGAAAGAACACCCCAGCCAGCTGTAGCTGGTGAGGCTCAGAGGGAAGATGGAGCTGAGTAACAAAAGATCAGCGCACATTACAGTTTGCAACCCGCTACTTGCAGGCAGCCATCCAGATCTGAGGGTTCTGCGCCTGCAGATTGAACCAACCATAGGCTGAAACTATCAAAATTTATGGCTGGGGCTGGCAAGATGGTTCAGTGGTCTAAAGCACCTGCTTAGGAAAGCTTAGGCAACTGCAGGGACCTCAGTTCCATCCCCAGGACCACCTGCTGTGCCAGCCCCACCCCTAGGGCAGGTGAGCTGGACAAAGTACAGAGAGAGAGAGAGAGAGAGAGAGAGAGAGAGAGAGAGAGAGAAAGAAATTGTGTGTGAACTGAATATGGCATTCTGTGTCACCATCCCCTAAAGACTACGGCACAGTAGCTGTTTGCAAGGCGTCTACATTGTATCAGGCATTACAGAGTCACTGAGAGGTGACTTGAATGACACAGGAGGATGGACTGAGGTGGATGGAAGTCTGTGTCATCTTCCATGCAGCCTTGGACAGCCACAAGTTTGGTATTGGGAGGAGGGATCTTCACCCCAGTCCCACCACCGCCCCCGCCCCCAGACACCCAGGAACAGCTGTGTACTATTGAAAAAGTAATATGTGGACTAAATATTGAGTGATTGTTTTGAGGGAGTCTCATTTTTTTCTCTTTGTGCTTGTTTGATGTTTTGAAAAATGTTATAGTAATTGCATATATTGTCCCGCCAGGAATATAGAGTTTAAAGAGAGATGTACACTTTATTTCAATATTATTATTTTTTTTGTGTGTGGTGAAAACCTCTGCTACATAGTAAGTATAATAGTGGACAGATAGTGAACAGTGCTCCTGCTGCAAATGTCAGATTCATTGGATTCAATCATCATCATGAAGTTTAGCATAGGCACCTTTTAATATTAAAAAATGCACTGTTACAAAAGGGGCACATATATACATATAAAGCACACCAATGTATATTTTGTATATCAAAACTTGTATATATGTTTATAGTATATATCTATAAATTTTAATATTTTCTCTAATATATTTAAAATAGTTTGCATATAGTACCTAGGATATTAAACACACACACAAAGACACACATACACACATTTATATTATATATAAAATAATAGAAAGACTCTTGCTCCGAAAACACTCCACCCTCACCATGTAACTCCCCACTCTACCTGGGCAAGTCAGGTGAGCTCGGTGAGCCTCAGTGTCCCCAGTGCCTGCGGCATGTGCAGTGCCACCCAGGGCGGGTTCTGCACCCTCCCTCACCAAGTCCTATTGTGGCACTCTGCCCCTTAGTGGCGGACTCGGGAAGTGCATCCCTTCAGCCCCCAGAGTCAGCGTGGGTGGCAAAGAACGTTGCATTTAGAGTTAGAAAGCCTGAGAAAATATTCTTTTCTCTAGGTGACTCTCCTTAGACACACTATGCTTCATTTATCCCTTTACCCTGAGGTCCCACAATCTCCTTGACCAGAACATTTGGGACATCACTGAGTTATGGGATGTTACAGCTCAGGTTCTCTTTTGTCCTGAGTCTTCACTGACCTTGAAAGGCTAGCGCCAAAATGTTGGCTATCTTTGTATTCCTTCTTTTTCTCCATTTTTTCATCTGTTAACTTACATTCTCAACCCTCCAGCAGAGAAACTTCGTGATACTATTACTGTATAACATAGGTAATTGATCTTAACATCACTGTCTTTCTGAATATCAAACATCTTAGACTTAGTTTGAAATTGGTATTTTCCACCAATCATTAATATACTAATAAATCTCTATAGAATGTGATAAAAACAGTTACACATTTTACGCAGACCTTTAGAGTTAGAAAATTAGCACCGTGGATCCATGCCAGGAGCAATGAGGACATTGGCTACTATCTGTCAGCTTTGGCTTCTCACCCACTTGCCTTTGACCTGGCCCCTGCTGGCCTGTGTGGGCTACTGCAGTAATCTGCTTGCTACCTGGCCATCTGGTGCACCACCATGCATCACTCCCATGGCTTGACGGTCATCTTGGTAACCAGCAGAAATGTTCCTGAGACTTTCTTGTGCAAGGATCCAGGGGCATCCCAGAAGCGGAGGAGACCTAGTGTTCACTGTGAGCTGGGTGCCCCCCCATCCTCTACCTTGCTTTGGTTCCCTGTCCTGCGCATCTTTCTGCATAGAGCCTAGAGGACATCAAGAGGAACAAGGTTCAGATATAGAGTTGAGGCCAGGAAAGGCAGCCAGCTGCGATGGAAGGCAGCACCAGAGGGCCTACTCTGCCTGCACTATATGCCCCTGGAACTTGTGGCCCCTCCTGCTCACTTCAGATGTGGCCTGAAGGCCTGTGAGTCCTTCACACTGGGCACAGTCTCCTCTGTTCTCAAGCACTCTGCATTGTCTCCGCAAGTGGCCTGGGCTGCTTCCTTCTCAAGCACTGCTTTACTTGAACCACCCCAAC
The DNA here is from genome assembly GCA_004027025.1 of Myocastor coypus. Taxonomy (NCBI): domain Eukaryota; kingdom Metazoa; phylum Chordata; class Mammalia; order Rodentia; family Myocastoridae; genus Myocastor; species Myocastor coypus. The sequence continues at coordinate 3,664 of PVJA010052675.1, forward strand.
CCATGCTGCAGGCTCGAGCTGAAGCCAACAGGCCTGCTTCTCTCCAGGTCTTCCCTACTGTACCTAGAACTCACAGAGGGGAAAGAGAGACAGAGACAGAGACAAGGCAGACAGATACTATGCCATCCTCTGAGTAATTGCTCCTGCCCCAGTAAAGAGCTGGCACAAAATGGGCTCAACAATGTGTGGACCAATGAATGAATGTATGGTACTACAGGAGGTGAAGGAGGCCTCCCAGATGCTCCTGTCCTTTGAGGCCTTCCTGCATGGTGTCACCCCCCTTGACCCACTCTCAGGATCCTGCACATCCTGGAATCTGTTGCCAGTGTGGCCCCAAGCTGGGCCTGGCTGGATCCCACGTGCAGGGTAGAGCACGCTTTCAGCAGAACAGAGAGGCTCCAAAATGTGAACCAGAAGGAGTGCAAAGCAAACCACTTAGCGACTCTGGCTTGTCTCCAATGAGATGCGAGCAGAGTAAGCATGGAACAAGATGAATTTTTGATCATTGCCTGGGCATTGTGACTATTTCTGGTTTTCTTGGTGTTTCTCTCCCCCAAGTGAAGCATGAAATAAATATGCTTACTGTTCCTCAGAGGAGCCGCGGGCAGCCTGTGGGGGAAGGGAATTAGCAGTGTAAGAAAGGAAATGGCAGGGCCTTCAGCAGAGGTCTTTGCCTCTCCTTGGTGATTAAAATTTAAAACTCCAGGTCTGTATCTCTGAAGGCTGAAAGGTGAGGGCCACACCCACCATACCCATCCTGCTAGGGAGCTGGTGCAGTTTAAGGAATGTTGATGGAGAGTGGGTTTTAGGGCCCAGTTCTGACTTCTGGAACATTCTGAGCATAATAGGGCCTGCTTAGCCCTGCCTGCTGGGCAGGACCTGAGAATAGGTGGATGGGCCAGGTAAGAAATGCACCTGCTGTAAGCCAGATGTAAGGACAGGCAGGCAGGTTGCAGTGAGCTTAGAGCCCCACTAGGTCCATCAATGTGGCTTCATGATAGTGACACTGGAGGCAGGCCTAGGAAGGTGTGAGGCTTCTCTTAAACTAGTACTGTCAGAGGCTGTGCATAGGTATTGGTTATCTGCAGATGCAAAGGCGGAGTGAGAGTCTGGCTCCTCTCTCCCCGCCATCCTGGCTTTATTCCGCTCACACTGGCTGCTGTAGAGGAATGTGATAGTTAAGACCCCAAGCTCCTTGGGGTGCTCTGCTTGGGTTCGAGCTATGGCTCTTGTCTGCACTGGCTATGTGATGTTGGGCAGGTAACTGATCCTTTCTGAGCCTCCATTTCCTTGTCTGTGGTGTATTGGCACAAGGATTGTAAAGGCAACAGCTGGGAGACTTAGGGACTTAGAGTCCTGCTGGCCGACAAACAGCAAGCGGTCAGGGCTGCACAACCAGGAGCTCCAGGCCAGCAGCGCAGACAGTGTCTGTGGGCATCGGTTCCCTTCTGCAGATGCTGGGGACAAGCTCAGCCCCCGCTGCTGAGGCTGCCTGGGAGCCTCTGGGAGCACCTGCTTGCTGCGTGTTCCCTCCACCCCACACTTTGGTGCTCCTCTTGATGTCCCACTTTGGGGTGCAGGGGATGGGGAGAGAGCTGGACAGTGTCCTCTCCAAGGCAGGACAGGCAGGCTGTGACAGAAGAGGGGCTGTGAACTGCCATCTCCTGGTCTCTGTACCATTTAAAGGAGCATCTTAAATGTGCGTGAGACCCGGTACAGTGGCTTACAGACTCATGGACTCCTATCCTAGGCATTTACAGGTATAATGGTTGATACATTGTAAAGTTTAGGAAGCTAATCAGGGGACTCAGCAGAGGGCCAGGATCCTCACTTGTAACCAAGACAAAGGGTCTGTTACCCCTCTCGCAGTCTAACCCCACTCTTGGGGGTGTTTAGGGTACACAGTGGCCTTCAAGTGATGTGTGGCATAGGATTCTGTAATGACAAGCTCTGGAGCAGTATTAGTGAGGCAGGGCCTCAGTCTGGCTCTGTAACCCTGAGCATGTCCCCTGAACACCCTGCGCTTCAGTCTTCTCAGCCCCAATGAAGGGGATCCAGCAGGGCCCCTCACCCCGGCCCTGGTGAAGGCTCCCATAGTAGGATGCACAGAAGTCACCCTGTATTAGAGCCCTAACCTGGCAGTAGACAGCGATCCAGCTTCCATCCAGCTGTGAGCACAGGTTGGCTTCTAGGGGATCTACAGTTTAGGGGGTGGGCAGGTAGCTTTCAGCACAGAGCCCAACAGATAATAAACTCTCAAACACCAACCAGGAGCTACTGTGCAGCAGCATGACCGGTCACCCCCATTTTCCCCTCACCCAGTGGGGCAGTTAAGCCAGCAAGGGTCAGAGAAGAACTCAGGCCAGGACGGCACCTGTCCAACTGCAAGGGCTGGCTTGCGTGGCCATTAATCCACACTCCGTGTGCTAGCAGATTATCTGAGCAGAGCTGGCCCTCCTGTGCTGGTGATCTGCAGCCACTGGCCTGGGCAGCCTCTTGCCCTTTGAGTCCCAAGGCTGAGTGACTTGGGGTGATGTTGCAGGTGCTCCAAGGTGGTGACATTTTGGTTCGGGGGAGGCGGGGGGGAGGCTCCCATGGCTGTAAGAAGTCCACAAAGAGGGCAGATGCATGTCTCCGCTGCCCCCAGTCGTCCTGCATCTGGCTTGTTTTCACCGGGTACTCGAGCGTCCACTATCTTCAGTCCCTAAGACCTGCACCTACCCATCCCCTGCCCCTCCCAGAGAGGAAAGGGAAGGAGCCGAGCAGGGGCCCTCACTGGAGTGGCCTGTCCCCAGAGAGGAGTATTTTTAATCACTGATAGAGCATAAAACTTCTGGCCCATGGTGACTATACATCACCCAACTTCTATTACGGAAAACATACACAAATAGGATTTACTGTCCTTACCTCTTTTCAGTGCGCAGCATGGTGGCACTGAACACATTTGTGCTATGGGCAGTTCTCTGGACTCTCCATCTTCACAATGCTGTCATCTTTCCAAACTGCTTTTGTACCTACTAAGCACTGCCTCCTGGCTTCCCCCTGCCCCGGAGCCTAATGACCACCATTCACATAGCTTCTGGCCCTGTGATCTTGACTACTTCAGGCTTTCTGGTCAGCAGGATCACACAGCACCTGCTGCTTGATGAGGACCTTATGTTACTTGGCATAAAGTGGTGTCTGTGGCTTGTGGATGTTGCAGCAGGGGCTACATCGGGGCTGAGTGGTGTTCCACTGAGTACACCATATGCTGCTTCTCTGTACACTCTGTCTTCTGCTTCTTCAGCCTTTTAGCAGTGGTGAATAATGCTGTTGGCCACGGCGAGAGCACCCGCTGCAGTCCCTGCTTTCACTTCTCAGGTTGATACCCAGAAGCAGAATGGCTGGGCAGTATAGTAACTCCATATCCAGTTTTTAGGGGACTTCCACCCTATTTTAAAACTCTTCATAAGCTGAGCACCCTGCATTGCCTGAACCTGGGACTCACAACCCAGCCCCCTCCCCTGGGGGTCTCATTTCTGTATCGTTTCCTCCACTGTTACCTGTTACTCCCAGAGACTCTAGAGATGGTGTGTGAGATTTACATCAGAAGGGTAAGGCGATGCCTGAGGGGTGTCACTATCCTCAGCAGGAGCTATTCTGAGCGCCCGCCCCTCCCTCCAGCCCCCCACCCCATGAGGTCTGTGGTTCACTGGCTGCGGTGCCCAGGACCCACCAGCCCTGTCGTCTGTAACTCTCCAGAGCCCCTAGTGGCCGCCTCGACTTTCTTTTTGGTTGAAGACAAGGCGCTCATCCTTAGGGCCGCACTGTTGCCCCATCTCCTGACTCCTGGGCTGCTTTGTGTCTACACTGGCGTGATTTCACCACCTAGGACTTGCCTAAGGAAGAGCAGGAAAGAGAACATCAGAGACGTCATCACCCATCGGTTCACCCAGGTTCCAGATGATCACACTGGAGCTCTGGCTGTCAGCCATGCAGGGTGCCAAGGCTTGAGGTGTGTAGGTAGTGGGACCAACACCAGAACTGGGTCCCAGGATATGTGCAACACCTGCCCAGGTCAGCCTGCACACACAGAGCAGAACAGAGACTCATTTTAGGTGTATGCCCGGGGCTGTTTAAAGCAGAAAGAAAATGACAATAAACAAAGAGGAAATACAAGGGAGGCAGCCATGTGTGCGTGCACACCTGCGTGTGGGTGCCTGCATGTGCATGCCTGCAACTGCGTGTGTGCCTGCGTACACGTGCCTGCATGCGCGTGCCTGAGGGAATGTGCTGCATGTGTACTTGTGATGAAACCAAGCGAGTCCTGAGTTCGTCACTACTTTTGCCAGGTGAGGCCCTTCGTGTTGTGTTGTCTTTCAGTTTCAATGCGTTTGGCATGGAGGAAACCACCCTCTTGCTCAGCTCTGTGCACGTGCACCTTCCCTCTGTCCAGGCATGCCCTGCTCACAAGGCATGGGCACTGGTACGGTTTGCCAGTTTTCTTGTGAATGAACCAAGGCTCCCTCCATGTCTGCCAGAGAGTGGCCTAGCTGAGATCGTGATCCAGTCCACTTTCTAGCCACTTGCTCTTCCTGTTGACCTGCTGCTCCAGGGAAGAGTGTCTTAGCCCTGGTGTTCAACACAGCCTGGGCCAACTCAATCCCTGGAGTTACAGCCTCCTGGGGTTCCCCGAGTCTCGCCTGTCACTCTGCCATCTCCCTTTCCTGTCCCCCGTAGGTCCTGCCTGCAAGGACTTGGATAGAGATGGTTGTGTGGAAGGGGAGGCTGAGGCCCAGCTAGGAATGAAGTGGGTAGAGACCGGGCCTGGTCCCCTCAGCTGCTCGGGGGGCCTCATCCCTTGCACCAAGCCTGCGTCCAGTGCTCTTTACCGGTCCCCACCCTCTCTGCCTCCTCCCTTCCCCATGTCCCCTGGGCTGCCACCACCTCATTAGCAGCACTCATTTCCTGTGTCATCCCTGGGCTCCTGAATGTTGCTGCTCAAATCCCCTCTCACCCTGGGCCCCTACATTCTCCACTGAGTCAAATTCCAAAGCACACTCTTGTTTTCCTCCGTCTTGCTTAGCTTTTTAAGCGTGTGCCTCTTCTGCCTAGTTGGTCTGCTGCCAGCTGGTCCCTTGCAGAGCAGAAGTGTCCTCCCTTGTCCCATCTGCTTTGCAGTAATCTCATGTCACTGCCTATGCCTCCTCTCCTCCCTTATGTGAACCACCATGGCCACCCCTGTCTTCCTTCACCATCCTAAGTGCAACATATGAATGACCACACAGACAAGGCTTTGTCCCCTGTGCCTGAACCCCGTGCCCTGCCCCAGGCCAGGCTGAGGCTTGCTGGCACACACCCCCCCATCTGCTGGGTGGTGATCTACCAGTGCATTCCTGATGCACCACCTAGGCAGCAGGCCTGCAGAGCAGCATTGTGAGTTCTCCTCTAGGAGCCTTGAGTTGAGGGCAGGGTTAATGGCAGCCTGCATGACAGACCCTGTAGTTCTATGACATAACACAGCAATGGTTTACGTTGCCTTGTATAATGTGGCAGCCTGTGTTTGTGGCTGATAGAGTGTCTGCCGTGTGCTCACATAGGGATTCAGATTCCTATCCTTATATGTGGCTCAGCCTCCTTTCCAGCTCAAGGTCTTGCACCCACTGCCAGTGGGAGGGGAAAGAAAAGTGGTGGAATAAAGTCTCCTGCTGCCCAGCAGCATGTCACACCACCAGCGAGAGCTGGCCACCTGGCTCCAGATTCTGGCAGTCTTGAGGAGCACACTGCACTAAAAAGCACCTCCACAGGACCTCCTCAGAGAAAGCAAGGGCCACCTGTTTGGCAGTTGGCCATACCTGCATAAAGGGACACCTGCTCTTGTATCAAGCTTTTAGTGTCACCTCCAAAAACATGACTTTCATTGGGTTATATCTCCTCCAAGCTTTATGTCCCAGCCCAATCCCCAGGCTGCCCCCCAGGAGCTGGAGTCTCAAGCTTGAGTAGTGACTACTGTGGACCTGTGGACCTTGGGTTTCCCTAGAGCCTACATGGTGACCACTGTGGAATCTAGAAAGAGACCATGAGTTCACCCTCGGCCCCATCCAGCTGGTATTGGGTTCACAAGAATTTGCAGGGATTAACCAGTCATCTTTGGGAAACAGTATCCTCCATGCTCTTCTGTCACAAGACCTGGTCACCACCCTCCCTTTGCTTTGGCCTTGGTCACTATCTGGACCAACTGGAAGTGGCAGAAGCAACATTCCTGCAGTCTCCCAAGACTCTGCTACAGCCATGCTCTGAGAAGTCCAAGTGACACAGTGTTCTAGATGACAGCCCCAGCCCAACAGCCAGTGTCAGCTGCCAGCCTGAGTGCACCATTGTGGGTGATCAGCCCAGCAGAACCTTCAGACAATGGTGACCTCCAGTGCCATCCAATGGCCACTCCACACACAGACACTGCTGGCCCAGCTTCTTGTTCTCAGCCACCTGCGCTGCCCGCAGAGCCCTGGCCCAGGCCTTGTGGCCTGCAGACCCTCAGCTCCTCCACTCACCTGCTGCCCTCCAGTCCTATTGGTGCTTCTCTATTGGCCTTGTCAGACACTTGTCACAGTCTGATCTGTTAGACGAAAGGCAGGATCCTTGGATTTATGGTTTAGAGAGTGGGAAATGATTGTGTCTTGAGATGAAGACATATTGGATGGTTGGCTTCTCATCTATAACTTAGGGTTTTTGAAAGATGAGGCAGAAGCAGAAGATGCTTCTTTTCTTCTCAAGCCCTGGGCTTCATCAACCTGGTGTGAGCCCCACAGCCCTGTCAGCCGTTGCTTGTCTCACAGAGATCTGGGCCCTTATCATTGTACTCTGGGGGTGATTTTCCATTATAAACATCACCTGGGCTTATGTGTCTAGGGTTGGTGGGCAGAACTGGCCTGGGTACCATTCCTCAGTCAGGGCTGGTGGCCACCAGGCAGGCCCAGCTGATAGCTAGCTGTGGGCTTCAGAACCTCCTAGGCCTTGCTCCTACATGAGTTTGTGGATGTCCCCACCCTACAAATTCACAGGCCGACACTGAATCCTGTCTGGTGGTACTGTGAGGTGGTGTCTTCCAGGAAGCAAGGGATTAAAGCCCTCGTGAAAAAGGCCTAGAGAAGCCTATTTGCATCTGCCATCCTGTAAGGACATGCAGGAGGTGCCATCCATGAGGAGTGGGTCCTCACCTGTCTCAGAATCTGCTGGTGCGTTGGTCTGGTGCTTCCTACTCTACAGCCAGGGATGCAGCTTAGCAGCACAGCCCTCAGCTGGTGAGTGTGAGGTTGTGTGCTCCATTCCTGGTACCAAAAAGTGCAATACTTTCCTGTTGTTTATAAATTAACCAGTGTAAGGAGTTTTGCAATAAGAGCCTAGAGAGACTGTAACCTGATACACCAGACAGACCACTCAGAGCTGGTAGCCAGGAGGTGACAGAGAGAGGAGAGGTTGACAAGACTGAACCTCTGACAGGGTTGAAGGCCGACCTCCTGTCTGTCTTGTGTGGCATGCAGGCTGCCAGTGGGCAGCACCTGTTCTGGAGGTCTCTGAGGAACAGCTGCTGCCTGGAGGTTCTGGAAGTTTCTGTCACTGGCCTCACATGGCTACGAAGTGTCTCTAGGAATGGTAGAGGAGGCCACATATCTAGGGAACACTGTCATCTGATGGGGGCTTGGTGTCCCCCTCCAGGGCTGGAGGAGGTATGATAGTGTCCAGCTCCACCCAGGGAGACAAGCTGTTAATGGAATAAATACTGTGGACCCACCCAGCTTTGATGTTTAATTCTCATAGTTCATTATTTTGTTTATAAATTAGAATGCTTATCTGGGCTTGGGAGATACAGAAGAAATACAAACATCTGCCAGCAATTAAACAGTAATGCAAATAGGGAATTGCCACAATTGTAATGTTATTGTGTTTACTATAACATTTAATCTGCCATAAAATTTTGTTGAAACATAAGGGAGACTGGGATCAGGTATTACTATTTTGGTAGAAATTCTGATTAATCTTCAAGTAACTTTTAAAATTACTCTGAACCATAAATATCTGCTTAATATATATGTCAGCAATGCCAGTTAAATGTTCTCTGTAAATATTAAAATGTTCATGGTGGGTAAAGTGAGAGAGAAAATAAATCCTCCTCTGTTGGCCCAGGCTCTTCTGTTTCTGGGTAAATGTCCCAGCTCCCTCCAACCAAAGACTGACAGAGTCCCATGCAGAGAGGCTGTGAGATTGGAGCTGTGGTCATTCGGAGGCCAGGACAGGGTGTAACTGGGCAGTGTGACAGAGGACAGACGTGCACAGGGATGTAGGACAGGCCCGAGATGGAGAAGGCATCCCAGACAGAGTTCCAAGCCTAACTGCAGAGAGGCTTGCCAGTTGTCATCCTAATCTCTTTGGAAGTGGTCATGAACAAGGCCCACTTTTAGCCAGACTTTCACAGGCCAGGGGCCTGGGTGCCTGCCATTAGGAGTTCATTTTGGCCACACTATTGTACTCAGCCTCTGTGGAAAGCAGCCTCCCTGCCCCACTGTCTGGAGCTGTGCAGGATTACAAAAGGTCTAGATCTGTGACTCCCCCATAGAGACTGAGGCTTGACCCAAAGCCTTAAGGGTCCTCCTTA
>PVJA010052676.1:0-12300 GCA_004027025.1 Myocastor coypus
GGAAAGAATATATTTCTCTTTGGACTAAGAGGAAGCAGATACATACACAGTCAAAGGTTTTGCAACTCCAGTGGGCCACCAGTGAAGTTTGTGATGTTGGAGGCTATTGAATCTAAGCCTCCTCAAGCTCATCTCACCAATCTAGCTCTGCATTCCATGCATTGTAACTAAGGATTTTTTTTTTCTTGCTGGGTGGTCAAGGGCAAGTCGAAGCAAGACCTACATGACTAAACATTCTTTTTTATTTTTATTTTTTTTTTGGTATCTTCCAGTGTCAAATCCCCTCAGGATTAAGTTTGAGACCATAGACAGTACTTTGTAGAACTGTTGTTAGTGTCAGTCTTCAGGACGAGTCACGGCCATTGCTTGGCCATTTTGTTTTCTGTGAAAGCCTGAGAGAATGTTTTTCTCTGGGTGACTCTCCTTAGACGCACTGCAGTTCATTCATCCCTTTCCTCTGAGGTCCCATAATCTCCTTGACCAGGAAATTTGTTACACCTCTGAGTTATAGGATATTACAGCACAGGTTCTCTTATATCCTGGGTCTTTATTGACCTTGAAGGGCTAGGTCCAAAATATTGGCTATCCTTATAGCCCTTCTTTTTCTCCAATTGTCGGTCTGTTAACTTACATTCTCAACCCTCCAGCAGAAAAGCTTTGTGATACGATTACTCTATAACATAGGTACTGTGCTTATCATCACTGGCTTTCTGAGTATCAAATATCTTTAACTTAGCTTGTAAATGATATTTTCTGACTATCATTGATATTCTGATAACTTTCCATACAATGTGATATAAGCAGTTACACAATTTTGACACAGATATTTGGAAATTCAAGGAGATACAAAATTGACAGGCTACAATGATGCTTATTTTTACATTGTACAATTATTACTTAAAATTAATATTAACAAAATCAGTGTCACATTTTGTATAAAATTCTCCAATATGCATTTAAATGATTAAGAAACAAATAAAAGAAATTTATGAAGTAAGTTTATATTATATTAAGAATCTAGGATTTTGTATGCAGAGATTTTATACTACTCCCCAAAATATCCTTTAAAATGTGTCTTTCAAAACTCTGCTATTTTTTCTTTAAAATGACCTGATCTATTCAGTATATCCTCTCTATACCACTGAAAAACTAGAGTAGATGGGCTGATACCCCACAATTAAAATAAAATGTATTTCCTGACAATGTGTCAAAGCCCAGCAGTTTCTTTTCTGAGTCAGGACCACCTCAGTGGATACTTTTCTGCTTCAGAGAAGTGGCAGATTATTTACAATTTCCACTATTTTAATAGTTTTCTTAAGTAACATCTTATTATAGAATACCTCATCCATAGGCAGGAATTCTGAATACTAAGTGTGCAGGGGAGCTTATACAGGAGAATTCAGGGGAAGGAAACAGAACAGCTTTATAGTTGATTTTGAATCACTGTGCAGTGAACCTTCTTTATACTAAGCCAATAAATAAAAGCCATTCCTTGAATTAAAAAAAAAACTCATATTACAGTGATTATTCACTGTGTCTCTATGTGAACACTTACATAAATACAACTTTTATTTTTATTTTATTTATTTATTTATTTATTTATTTATTTATTTATTTATTGCTATGGCCGGCTCAGCCCACCCCGAGGGCAGGGCTGGCGCAGCATGTGGTGCCAGGGATTGAACCGCGGTCCCTGAAGCCGCCCAAGCTTTCCTAAGCAGGCACTTTAGACCACTGAGCCATCCTGCCGGGCCCCATAAATACAACTTTTAAAATACACCCATGCAATCGAGAATGTTAATTTAAATCCCAAGCATTTATTTTTGGTACTAGGGATCAAACTAAAGGATCTTACACTTGTCAGCAGGGGCTTAGATCTACAGAGCTATCTCACAAGCCCACTCAAATTTAAATCCAGTAAAAATAATATGCAACAGCAGCAATTTGCAGAAGGTAAAGGTATGGGGAGAAAATAAGATTTAAGTCTCCAAAGAAAGTCACTTGTTTCATGATTTAATATTTTTATTATTTAAATTTAACAATGGTTATATTACATATTTTCATCATCAGATCAGTTTAGATTAATACATATAGGTATATAACATTGATCAAACAATTAAACATTAACAGTTTCAATAAACATTACTTTTTTTTCTTTTCCCCCTTTCTTTTTTTTAAAAGTTGACACAAGAAAGTCACTTTTAAAGAACTTACATTTGAATAAATAATACAAGGCCTGCAGAGATAGCTCAGCTGCACAAGCACCTGCCTGGCAAGCAAAAGATCCTGAGTTCAATCTCTCATACCAAAAAAGAAAGACAGAAAGAAAGAAAGAAAGAAAGAAAGAAAGAAAGAAAGAAAGAAAGAAAGAAAGAAAGAAAGAAAAAGATTTGGGGGATTTGTGGGTTAGCTCAGTGATTTAAGCGCCTGTGGATGCAAACCAGTCAGGCACAGGACACAGGTGTTTGATTGGCAGACCTTCCGCTGAGCAGCCTGAGCCACCCAAAACAAAACAAAACAAAACAAAATAAAACAAAACCCTGCTGAATAGATGATACAGTAACATACATGAATGTGAATAATTTGCTGTTTATATGTGAGCCTAATGATATATGGTCCTAAATTGCCATATCTAAATGGGAGTGTTAAACTGAAAACGTTGTTTTCAAATATTATGCGGATATTTAGATATGTTGATGGAAAATTATGCTATATGATATAGCCATGAAAAGCATTTTGAAGAAATTGGTTCTGATAAAAAATTAATTGTAAAATTTCCTAGCGTTAGTATATTAGCAAAGAATTACTGCGTAAGCAAAAGTTATCATTTTGGTATTGTATCATTTAACACTAATATCTAGAAAGGAAAATTTCAACTAGAAGAGATTAAGATGAAGAACATATCAAGTATAAAGAATAACATGAACAATATTTCCAATATTGGGAAAATGCAGGCACATGTGAAAAATATAAATTCGGTGTTGCTTAGATTACAAGAGTATGTGGAAAGTGTTAGTTGAAGGTAAAATTTAAAACCCAGACAATCTCCGGGTTTTGAAGATTATTTGGCAATCATGTTATATTGCCTAATCACTTTAAATTCCATCTAGATGCATATAATTCCAAAATCTATACTTCTCTTTCTGTCTTTTCCTAACTTTCAGAGTTATCTACAGAACTGTTCAATGACCAATGGTACTTAGAGAGTTTAAAAGGTTTCTTTAGTTTTCCATATTCTTCCATCATTCTTTTCTATCTTAGTAAAATATATGAGTGATACTTGGTATTCATAGCGTTAACATCAAATCCATCATTAATTTGTCTAACCTCCATCTTTACAGTATGTCTTTAATCAAGTGATTTCTCACCATTTCCTGGTCTAAATGATCATCATTATTTTTTAAAAAGTAAGTCTTATTCATTTTCCTTTTTTCAAGTATTATATCTTGCATAGACTGGACTTTTAGGAAGGAGAATTTTCTCTTCCATCTTTTTACCTCCATAAAAGGCATGTACTTACTAAGTCATACGACTTGTTTATTCAAAGGGACATGTTTATGTCACACAAGTATAAATTGAGTATTTGTTTATGTACGTGGTCTTACCATCTCATATTTCTGCTATGCTGAGGAGAGCAACGTGTCCTTAGTAACTAACTGCAGGTTATGTAGGGATAAACATGAAGCAAAATAAAGTAAATATTTTTACAGCTTACATCCAAACTTCAAATGCTTAAGGGAGACATACTTTTAAATGTGTATTCTTAAGTTTTTGAGAAATTTGTTTCCCATTATTATTGGATCAGTAGCCGATTGTTATGTATTTCAATTGTCCATTTTGCACATAGCTATATTTGTAATGCTTAGATAGGACCATCGCATTCAACTACTCAATTTTGAAATAACTTCAGAAATGCTTACAATAAAACTTAACATCTCTACCATCATGTCTAAGTATTTACATGACTCTCTTGTCTCTGAATTTTTCTTGCTCCATTCATATCAACCATATGGACTACACAAAATAAGCCTCCAATCAAATGCATTTAGAATTGTAGTTCTCTCTCTTGCATAATTTTCCATAGATATGCATACATTTTACTACATTCAAATGTTCCTTTCTCAAAAACAATTTACTTGACTGATCAAGCCTAATTATTTCTCAACTAACACCTTAAGAAAACATGTATCTATTCTGTTACTTAGCACTTTACACTTTTTTGAACACATATTTGGTTATTTTTTTTTCTCAAAAGAAAGCTCCCTTGCTAGTCATTCCATCATATTCACTGTCATGTCTCCAGTATTAGAAACTACCTGGCAGATAATAATTCACACATCATTTGCTAAATAGAAGAGAAAAGAAGAATTTTGTAGGGCGAATTACTGAGAATGAATTATATTTACTCACAGTAGTTATAAAATTGTTACAATAATTTGTGTGAGGAATTCTGGTTAAAGGAAGAAGCAGTGGAAGAGTAAGGTATCTCTGAATGTGTTTCGATGTAGAGTCCATGGAATTGCATTATTGGCTGAATGTCACGATCACACAATAAGTATAAATCAAACATAGTTACAAAGAGTGTCCACCTAAAGAATCTGGAAGAGTAAATATGATGTCCATATATAAACTCACTATAATAAATAAATTTGAAAACCAAATCTGGACCACATGCTGTGCTAAGTCTTGGATGCTCAAACATCAAACAGAAATAGAATCTATCTAAAAGTGATTTACTGCTTTAATAGAGAGGCAAAATTTCATTGAAAATGTGCTGAGTGGTAACATTGATATTTGTGTAAGGGGCAAAACACATACACATATAAATTTAGAGATATGAAGCAAAAGAATGGAAGTAGGCTTACATGAAACAGTGAGTTTTTCTCTCTTTATATTGAGCATAAGACCAAAAATGAAGATGTCTACCAGTTCAGATGATATGATGATGTAATACTCTTTTTTTTTTTTTTTTTGTCTTTTTGAGACAGAGTCTTGCTATTTAGCTCAGGCTGGCCTTGAGCTCACTTTTGTAGTTCAGGCTAGTCTCGAACTCAAACTGATCCTCCTGCCTCAGTCTCCTAAGTTCTGGGATTACAAGCATATGCCACTACACCTGATAAGGGTAAGACTCTTTACTAAGTATTGCAGAAGGAATCATCAGTGACATCAACAATGAAGTGATTGAGTTAGAAGATACCATCTGATGACAACATATTGTACAAAACAATAGTGATGTAAGAACATAGTTCTTTCAAACTCAATATGTATTTAATGAGCAAATGGAAATGTAAAATAAAATATGGAGATACTTTGGATTCAATGAGCAATGTATTTGTGAAACCCAGAATACAAAGAGCCAAATAAAAGAGTTAATAGGAAAATGGCTGGTGGAGTTTGTTCAAATGTGAAGGGGACAAGAGATATGTGGATGTAGAAGGAGAGGAAAGTAAAGGAGATGAAGAGCGAACTCATGTTGTGTGTTTGTACTAATTCAGCACCAGGAATATAATCATTATTTTTTTATATATTTGGTATAGTGTCTCACTATGGAGCTCAAACTCACAGTGTTCTTCCTGTTTTCAGCCTCCCCAGTGCAGAGATTACAGGTGTCCACCCACCATGCCCAGTCTTGTTTGCCAACTCAGTCTTTCTGGGGTCAGTGCCAGCACAGCATGTGGTGCCAGGGATTGAAATGTGGTCCCTGTGCTTGCCTAACGAGGTGCTTAGTCAGCTAATCTAACTTGGTAGCCTGAATATAATTGCTATGTGATGCAAAAGGGAACTAATAAAAACTGAAAAAGGTGAGAGAATGTTAAAATTAAAAGATATATTTATAAAAGGAGGTCTTTCAACTTTTATTGATCTAAAAGTAACAGCTATTCATCTACTGAATTATTTATTTCTAATTTTTTAGTTATGAGCTAAAGCCATGCTTTTTATTAATTTTTATTATTTTTAATAAGAAATAACAATGGGACAGTTTCACAACAAGTCAGGAGCATGGCTACAATAATTAATACAATGCACACTGTTGTCTTCATTGTAGTTGTTCAGAGTGCAAGATCGGGATAGGCAAACGGTTCATGAGCAAAGATCAAAATGCACATATAAAACCTGAAATAATCAAAAACTGGGAACTCCTCTTGCTAAAAAGTTTTTGCATGTCAAAAGCAATTACCAACAGAGTGAAAAGGCAACCCACCAATATATAAAAAAAAATTAAGTAATGAATATTCAAACAGAGGTCTTCTATCTAGAATTTATAAAGAACTAAAAAACACTTGGATCCCAAAATTCAAAGATCCAATCCAGAAATTGGCATTCAGAATGAACACACACTTCTCAGAGGAAGAAATACCAGAATCTAACAGATACATTAAAAAATGCTCCACATCACTGGCCATCCAAGAAATGCAAATTAGAACAATGCTGAGATACTATCTCACCTCAGGAAAAAAAATGGCTGTTGTAAAGAACTAAACCAACAACAAATGTTGAACAGGCTGTGGGGGTAAGGGCACACTTCTCCACTGCTCTTGGGAATGCAAAGTAGTGCAATCATTATGTAAATCACGGTGTAGAATCCCTAAAAACTAGGACTAAAAATCCCCTTCAATCCAGCCATCTCCTTACTGGGAGTTTTCCCCCAAGAACTGTGAAATCATTTCGTAGAAGATATGTGCACCTACATTTAGAGCAGCACAATTTGTGATATCCAAATCTTGGAAACAACCAAAGTACCCATCACCTGAAGAATGTGTGAAAAAGATGTGGTGTTTTAGTACAATGGAGTGTTACTCAGCTATAAGGATAAAGTCCTCAAATATAAGTAAATGTAGTTTGAACATGTACTCATAAGTGAAATCAACCAGACCTACATGGGTAAATATGATATTGTCCCCCTAATGTAGTCTCCCAGGAGAAATAAAACAGAAAGGTATAACACAGCTAAATAAAAATCAAAAACTTAAGGATGGAACAACAGAGAGACAGCAAGAAGAAAAGTTTTGAATCATGTAAGGGGCAAAACCATGCAGTTATATACACAAGATAGTTAAAACAATTCTCTCAAGAATCTTCAACAGGTTATTTAAACTAGCAGGTAATTTGTAGAATTCTCACCCTGACTAGATATATACGCTAATATCTGTGAAGTAAGCAACTACTCTGAGGATTGCATTGTGCAGTACTAAAATCATGCTTGCAATGCCTGTCATTCTGATCTTGTAGATGTGCGCTGCTTCTAATATATCAGTGATTGCTATACTCTCAAGTATATGTTTGTTTAAAAATAATAACAGTAATAAAAACAAATAAGATACAAGAAAAAATGTTATAGGACTACTCTGCTACAATTTAGTATACGGATATATTCCTAAATTTATGTATAAAAACGTATAATTATATTTTTCACATTCTATAGGGATTTAAAGTTTAGAATGTCAATGACATGGAAAATATATGTTTCATGTTATGTCTTAGGAGTTTGATATTCAGAAAGATAGTGATGTTAAACTCAAGTTTATGTGTTATATGAAGTAATATAGTTAAGCTTGTCTTCTGGAAAGTTAAAAACTGAAGTTGGCACAGCAACAACTTAGAGAAAATCCAGGGCTACAAGGATAACCAATATTTTATTCCTGGCCCTTCAAGATCAGTGAGGACTCAGGACATAACTGAACCTGTACTGTAAAATCGTATAACTCAGTGGGTTCCCAAATTTTTGGTACAAGGAGATTATGGAACTACAGAGGAAATGGGTAAAGGACGTATTGAGTACCTAAGGAGAGTCACCTACAGAGACAAAATTCTCTCAGGCCTTCACAGAGAACAAATTGGTCAAGCAATGGCCATGACTCATACACAGGGCTGACACCATCAAAAGATCTATAAACAGCTATACATTGTTGAAGGGTAAATCCTGAGGGGACTTGAATGACTTTATCAGATACAAAATTTACATTTTTTGTTAGGTAAGTTTGCTTTAACTTGGTCTTAATCAACCAGCAGACAAGTCCAAGCAAAAGTTATAAAAAGTAAAACATATTAACATACTAAGTTGCAAAAGGATCAAGCCAACAGCTTCCGATATTGTCAGTTGTGCTGATGACCCAAGAATATTATGGACTATTGGATTATACATACAGCTACTTTTTCATAGTTAAATAAGAAGAATTATTCATACTAATAGTGTTTGTAGAAGATATCAAGTCTCTGTCTTGTATTCTGCATAAACACTATGAAGACAATAATATGCAATATATTAATTATTGGAACTATCCTACTAACTTGTTGTGAAACGGTCTCATTGCTATTTCTTTTCATGTTAATTTTATTAATTTCCACCTCAGCATCCAATGAGATAATCTTATCTCATTAGATATTTTTCCCTTATTCTGCTAGTACTACATATCTCATTTATGCATTTCTGTGTGCTGATTATCTATTTGATTTAATTTTTTTATTTTGAAGAATAGGAGCAGAAGCAAAATCAATTTGAAAAAAGACAGAAACATGTTAACATACAATAATGCATACACAGGTTTGCAAAACATGAAAAACTATCAGTGGTTGTAATATTACCTAAATTTATCATCAAATCTGTTTCTCAGATTAATAGACATAGTTATGAAAGATTGGGAAAATTATTGAACATTGGTTCTTGCCTTCCAGAAATCTTAAATTTTTATTCTTGTCCATTTTGTGCTTTATTTTAAAGAGAGTATAATAATTGATAAGACATTAGAAATTACATATATTTAGAAGTCTAAGGTGAAACGTATTCAACCATAGCTTTTTTATTACATTGTTGTCTTTGATGTAGTTGCTCACATCTCAAATATCAACACACAGATTTATTAAAGATGAAAATTCCAAATATTAACTGCTATTTTCAGAAAAAATGATGGAAATGATTAATCCATCCTGTATATGTATTTGCAAGTTTTCCTCTCTTTTTTCCTATCTTTTCTTCTTTGTCTCATCTTCATTGTTTAATCCTTAAGTTTACTTTCTTTCTGTTTCAGTATATCTATCATAAATTTCAGGTTCCATTTCTTCTTCCAAGTTTTTACGCCAAGGAGACAACATTATATTTACACATGAGGATCTGATTTATTTCACTGAGAAGTATAGCTTCCAGTGGCATCCACTTACTTATAAGGACTGTGAGATTCTCTTTCATTGTACCTGAGTAGATTTCCATTGGATAAAATTCCACATCTTTTTCATCACCTCCTCAAGCAGTAGATATTGTGCTAATTTCTAAGATTTTATTATAACAAATTTTGTTGTTATAAATGTGGGTGATCATATATCAGTACTGTATAATGTATTCAGTTCTTTAGGGAAAATACCCTGAAGCGGCAAAACTAGACTGAATGGGATTTCCAGTCCTAGTTTTGTGAGAGGTCTCCATGATGATTTCCATAGTAATTATACCAGCCTACATTCCCCTGTAGTGGAGGATTCCTTTTTCAACAGTGCATCTCCAGCACTTGTTCTTGTTGATTTACGATAGCGATTCTTTCTGGTTTGAAATGGTATCTCAAAAGTTTTTTTAAATTTGCATTTCTCAAATGGAGAGGGCTGTGGAACTTTTTTCAGGTATTTATTTGCTACTTGATTTTATTCCTCTGAGAAGCATGCATTCATCTCTAATACCCATTTTTGAATTGTGTAGTTGAATTTGTTTAGCTCTCTGTATACTTTACATAGTTATGCTTGGTTTCAGCGTTTGTTGGTTATGATTTCTTCCCACTTTGTGGAATTTCTTTTCATTATATTACTGATTTCTTTTGACATGCAGAAACTTCTCAATATGATCCCACCAGATAGCTCAATGGACTAAAGCAATTACTTAGGCAGGTGCAGCGACCCAGGTTTGATCCCCATCTTGCTATGCCAGCCCCGCCCCTGTGGAGCACTGAGAAAGTAACTGAGAACGGGCATGGTAGCATGCACCTGCACTCCCAGAGCTGAAAACAGGAGGATCACTACAAGTCTAATCTGTGTAGTGAGACCATATAGGCCCTGTACTAAATACATAAAAAGATGAGGATGAGATCCAAGATGCTGATTCTTCATAGTATTTTCCATGAAGTTTGTCTTTTATTCATGAACTATCTAGGGAGATAGTTCTCCTATATTTTCAGATTTCTACCTAATTTCTCTTCCAGGAGCTATAGTATTTTTATTTTAATATTTAGATCCTTAGTCCTTTTTAACTTTAGGGCATGGTGATAAATCCTAGTCTAGTTTTAGTTTGTAGCCTGTAAACAGCCAGCTTTTCCAGTACTGTATGTTACAGAGGGTATGTTTCTTTCAATGGAGATATTTGGTGCCTTTGTCAAGGACAAGTGGCTAAGTATGACTGTAGTTGTTTTTCATCTTCTAATCTGTTCCATTGACCCTCAAGTCTAGGTTGTTTGTTTTTCCCAATATCATGCTGATTTTATCACAATAGCTTTGTAGTATAATTATAAGTCAGAGACTATAGTGCTTCCTCCCTTCTTTTTGTTATGCAATATTGCCTTTGCTATCCTAGGTCTATTCTGGTTCCAGATAACTTCAAATAACTGTTTCTCTACATCTGTGAGGTATGTTGATGGTATTTTGATAGGGACTGCATTACATCTGTATATCAATTTCGAGAGTATGGCCATTTTCAGAATTTTGGTTCTTCCTATCCAGGAAGAAGAAATATCTTTCCATTTCTGAAATCCTCTTCATTTAATTTTTTAGAGTACTTCAATGTTCATTATATTGAACCTTTACTACTTCATTTGTTAGATTAATTGCTAAGTATATCATTTTTCGATCCTATTGTAAAAGATGTTTCTTTCATTTCTCTCTCTCTCTCTCTCTCTCTCTCTCTCTCTCTCTCTCTTTCTCTCTATGAGTTTGTTATCTGTGCAGAGGAATGCTATTGAGTTTTGGGTGTTGAAATTGTAGCCTGCTTTGCTACTGAATTTATTTATTAATTCTAGGAGTTTCTTGGTAGAGGTTTTTGTGTGTTCCAAGTAGAGTATCATGTCATCTGCAAGTGATAATAGCTTAACTTCTTCTTGACTTATTCTTATTCCTTTTATTCCCGTCTATTGTCTAATAGCTCTAGCTAGTGATGTTCGATCTATATTGAATAGAAGTTGTAATAGAACACATCCATGTCTTGTACCTGCTTTTTTTTTGCATTTAGTATATGGCATATAGAGTCTCGCTACATAAATCAGACTCCTGTTTTTCAGTCTCTCAAGTACTGGGATTGAGGTGAGCAATACCACACCCCATCTCAATCAACATTGGACTGTGCCCCAGGAGCAAGGTTTCAGAGCATGTTGGGGTTGTAACTGATTTGACAGTAAAAACTTTATTTTATGCTCCATTTAGAATTATGTTGGCTATTTACATGTCATAGTTGACTTTTATCAGGTTCAGTCCTAGGCCATATTTCCAGTTTTCTGGAGGACTTTAAACAAGAACAATTATTGGACTTTGTCAAAAGCCTTTTCTGCAACTATTGAAATAATCATATGTTTTTTTTTTTTTGTTTTGGTTCTCTTATTATAGTGTAGTGAATTTATAGATTTGCATATGTTGAAACATCTTTGCATTCCTGGGATGAATCCTACCTAGTCATGGTATGTAATTTTCTTGAAGATCTACTGTATTCTATTTGATATTATATTATTGATGATTTTTCCATGCATGTTCATGAGGGTGACTGGCCTATAATTCTCTTTTTTGGTTGGACCGTTCTCCTGTTTCATTAGCAGTATAATACTTGTTTCCAGGAATGTTTTCAGCAGTGTTGCTTCTCTCCAATTTGACTGCAGAATTTGAGAACTATTGGAATTATTGGAATCAAATCTCTAAATTTCTTGTAGAACTCAAATGAACTTATATCAGAAGCTAGGCTTTTGTTGGAAAATTTTTTATTGCATTTTTAGTTTCATTGACTGATATTGAATTATTCACATTATATCTTTGTGATGCAGTTTTGGCAATTGGTATCTATCCAGGAATGTGTCCATTTCTTATGTGTGTTCAGTTGTGTTTTCAAAATAGCCCTTGATGATCTTCTCAATGTCTATAGGATCTTTAGTGATTTCTCCTTGTTCATTCTTTATTGTTTGAGTTTGATATTTTATTTTCTTTTTCTGAGGAGGTTCACTGGGGGTTTATCAATTTTATTTAATCTTTTAGAAAACCCGCTTTTGGATTCATTAATTCTCTGTACTGTTTTTTTTTTTTTTTTTTTTTTTTTTTTTTTTTTTTTTTTTTTTTTTTTTTTTTTTTTTT
>PVJA010052677.1:0-12300 GCA_004027025.1 Myocastor coypus
TTTTTTTTTTTTTTTTTTTTTTTGGCTTTTTGAGACAGGGTCTCACTGTGCAGTTCAGGCTGGCTTTGAGCTCACTTTTGTAGCCCAGGCTGGTCTCGAACTCGCAGCGATCCTCCTGCCTCAGCCTCCCAAGTGCTGGGATTACAGGCGTGCGCCACCACGCCCGGCAGTTGGTGATTTATTTTGATGTGCTGACATTTCATAAAAGTTATGATCTCAAGTATTGGTTCTTTGAAGAATTTTTGTTTTTATTCATGAACTCTCTACCTATGCCTACATCTTCAAGACTCCCAACTATTTTCTCCTCCAGTAGATTCAGTGTTTCTCTTTTAATATTTAAATCTTTGATCTACTTTGACTTTAGTGTATGTTGATAGACATGGATCTAATTTTAGCCTCTGGCCTATCAAAAGCCAATTAATTTTTCCTGCACCATTTATTATTAAAGAGGCTATCTTTCTTCTAGTGAGCATGTTTGGCCTTTTTGTCAAAGATAAGGTGGCTGAGTGTGTTTGTGGTTGTGTCTGCATCTTCTAATATGTTCCATTAATCCTTAGGTCCTTTTTTTTTTTTTTGCCAGTACCATGCTAATTTTACAACAGTAACTTTGCAGTATAATTTCTAATCAGGGATTTTCCTGCTGCTTTTCCTTTGTTGTCCAGGATTGCTTTTGTTGTTCTAGATCTCTTCAGGTTCCAGATCAATTTCAGGAATATTTTCTCTAGAACTGTAAGGTATAGTAATGCTATTTTAATTGAGATTGAATTGAATTTGTATAACACTTTTGTGAGTAGGATCGTTATTACAATGTTTGTTCTCCCCATTCATGAGCAAAGAATATGTTTCCATTTTTGGAAGCCCTGTTTGATTTCCTTTTTCAGATTATTATAATTTTCTCTGTACAGATCTTTCGCTTCCTTTGTTAGGTTGGCTCCTAAATTCAGTTCTTCGAACATTATTGTGAAAGGCACGGTTTCCCTGAGTTTTCTCTGAGTGTGTTTGTATACAGAAATGTCAGTGATATTTTAGTGCTGACTTTGTATCCTGCTATTACTGAATATACTGAATTTGGTTATTAAATTTAGATGTCTTAGCCGAGCCGTGGTGGTACATGCCTGCAGTCACAGCACTTGGAAGGCTGATGCAGGAGGATTGGTGCAAAGTTCGAAACCAGCCTGGGCTACAAAAAGTGAGCTCAAGGCCAGTCTGAACTGTATAGCAAGACTCTGTCTCAAAAAACAATTTTTTTTTCCAATGTCTTTTGGTGGAGTTTTTGGGGTTTTCTATGTAGAGTATCATGTCATCTGAAAATAATGATAGTTTCACTTCTCCCTTTCCAATCCACATTTCTTTTATTTCTCTCTCTTGTCCAATTTCTCTGGCTAATGTTTCTAGAATTATGTTGAATAGAGTGGTGATAGTGGACATCTTTGTTTTGTACCTGGTTTTAGAGGGAAAGCTTTTGGGGAGTTTTGCCCATTTACAATGATGGCATCTATTTGTTTGTTGTAAATGGCTTTTATCAGATTGAGTTAAAGACTACCTATTCTGATTTTCTATATGGTTTTACTATGAATACACAGTGGACTTTATTCAAAGCTTTTTTGTGTCTACAGAGATGATCATGTGAGTTTTTTGTCTTCGGCTCTGCGGATATGGTGTGTTATGTTTATTGATTTGCATATGTGCAAATTCATCCTGCATTGCTGGGATGAATTCCACTTGCTCATGGTGTATAATCTTCTTGACGATTTTCTGAATTCTGTTGGAATGTACTTTATTGAAAATTTTTGCATCTATATTCATTACCGATATAGGCCTGTACTTCTCTCTACTGGTTGTGTCCTTCTTTGGCTTTGGTGTCAGGGTAATACTTGCTTCCAGGAATGAAATGAGAATTACCTCTCTTTCAATTTCACTGAAGAATTTGAGAAGAGTTAGCATTAAGTTTCTTCTAAATTTCTTGTAGAATTCAGCTGTGAGCCCATCAAAACTTGGACTTTTCTTTGCTGGTAAGTTTTTATTTTCATTTTCAGCTTCATTGACTGATCCTGGGTTATTTCAAATTTTTATATCTTCTTGGTCCAACTTTGGTAATTCATATGTATCTAGATATCTTTCCATTTCTTCCGTGTTTTCCATTTAGTGAGAATAAAGATTTTTGAAGTAGGAATTGGTGATCTGCATTTGTATGGGATCGGTCATGATTTCTCCCTTTTCATTCCTTATGGCATAAATTTGAATTTTAACTTTCCTTTTCTTGATAAAGTGGTTTACCACTTCTGTTTATTCTTTCAAAGAAGCAACTCTTCAGTTCATGAGTTGATTGCATCGTTCTCTTAGTCTCCATAGTATTAATTTCTGCTCTAATCTTCAAAATTTCCCACCTTCTTTGAGTTTTGGGCCTGACTTGATTTTCTTTTTCTAAAAGCTTGAGGTGCAACATAAATTTGTTTATTTGGGCTCATTTGGTTTTCCTGATGTAAGAATTCACCTCCATAAATGTCCCTCTGAGGACTGTTTTCATCGCATCCCACAGGGTCTTGAAAGTTAGACCTATGTTTTCATTTGATTGTAAATATTGTCTAATTTGTTCTTTAACTTTACCTGTGACCCACTGATTGTTAGGAGGGTACTATTTAGTTCCCAAGTGTTTATGGAGTTCTTGTGTTTTCTTTTGGCAATTATTTCCATAAGTTGTACTATGTCAGCTGCAGGAAATAATTTCAGTATGCCTTCTTCCTTCACATTTGCTTGAGCGTGTTCTATGCACTGGTACATTGTCTACTTTTGTGAGTGTCTTGTATGCAGCTGAAAAGAATGTGTATTCTGACGTTGTTGGGTACAACACTGTGTAAAAGCTAAGTCCAGTTCTCCACAAGTTTCGTTTACTTCTGTTATTTCTGTGCTGATTTTTTGCCTACTTGATTTATGTCTTTTTAAGATAGATTCTCCCACCGCAAAGAGTCCCATTATAATTGTGCTATTGCTCATGTAATTTTTCGTGTCTGTTAGAATTTGTCTTATACCTGGGCATGGTGGCTCACACCTGTAATCCCAGTACTTGGGAGGCTGAGGCAGGAGGATTGGTGTGAGTTCGAGACCAGTCTGGGCTACAAAAGTGAGCTCAAAGTCAGCCTGAACTGCATAGTGAGACCCTGTCTCAAAAAGACAAAAAAAAGGGCCCGGCAGGATGGCTCAGTGGTCTAAAGCTCCTGCTTAGGAAAGCTTAGGCGGCTGCAGGGACCGCGGTTAGATCCCCGGCACCACATGCTGTGCCAGCCCTGCCCTCAGGGCAGGCTGAGCCGGCCATAAAAATAAATAAATAAACAAAAGTTCTGAAACAAGAAAAGAAATAATAAAATAAATAAAAAAATTTTTTAAAAAGACCAAAAAAATTGTCTTATATAGTTGGATGCTCCTACATTGGGTTTATCGCTTCCTCTTGCTATCTCTTCCATGATTGGTATCTGTTTCTCTTAGAGTTTTCCCCTAACAAGTATGCAGTGACCTTCTTTTTCTCTTTTGATAATTCTTGGTTTGAAACTGACATAGTCATCAACCAGAATAGTTACCCCTGCTTTTTTTCTGGGTTCCTATGACATGGAGTATTGTTTTCCATCCCTTTGACTTTTAGTCTATAAATTTCTATCTGAGTTAAATGTGTTTCTTCTATACAGCATATTGTTGGATTTTGGATCCACTCTGCTAGTATGCTTTTTTTTTTTTTTTTTTTTTTTAAATGTATCTGGTACAGGGTCTACCGGGTGTTCAGGGTCTCACGATGTAGATCGGACTTACAGTGATCCTCTTGTTTTCAACCTCCCAAGTGCTGGGTTTCCAGCTGCACGCCACCACACCCAGTCTCAATCACTGTGTCAGTGCACCCCAGGGGCATGGCTGGCACTGCTTCCTGGGGATGGAATCCTGGTCCAGTCTGCTTCTTTTGATTGGTGTATTGAGGTAATTTACATTGATGGTTATAACTGATATATATTGATTTATCTTTGTCATGATTATTATTATTGTTGTTTAAAACTTTATTTATTTACTTATATTATGGCCAGCTCAGCCTACCCTGGGGGTGGGGCTGGTGCAGCATGTGGTGCCGGGGATTGAACTGCAGTCCTTGTGGTTGCCTTAGCCTGTGTAAGCAGGTGCTTTAGACTGCTGAGCTATCTCACTGGACCCTGTCATGATTATTTTTGCTGCCCTAAATTTCCTATTTTCCCCTCTCTGTTTAATTGCTTGTTCTGCTTGGTGTTATCTTTCTGTTGTTGTTCTTGAACTGGTGATCATTTTGTCTCTTTTTAGAACATCTGTCAGTCCTCTTTGTAAGGTTGGCTGATGGTTATGAACTTTTTCAGTTGTTCTTTGTAATGGAAGCATCTTATTTCTCCTTTAGCTGTGGTGGATAGTTTTGCAGGATACATTAATCTGGGTTGGAAGTTGTTTCCTTTCAGGACTTAAAATGTTTTACTCCAAGTTCTACATTGCTCATTCGGCTGGGTTTTCCATTCTAGGTGATCTGTTTTTTTCTTTTTTTTTTTCCCTAACATCTTTTAATATTATATTCTTTTGCTGAAGTTATGAATTTCTGGGATCTTTATTATTAAGTTTCTACATGTAAATTTATTTTGATTAGGCCTAATTGGAATTTTACAAGACTCATTTATTTATATGTCAAATTCATTTCCCCTGCTTGGGAAATTTTCTGTTGCTACTCCTGCAAATAGTCTTTTTACGTCACTTGTGATGATTCCTGCTGTCTCATTGACCTCTGTCAATATTATATTGTTTTTCTTTGCATCATCTTGCACCTGTTAAATTATTTCCTGCTTCCTTGTTATTTATTTATTTATTTGTTTGTTTGTTTGTTTTTGCCTTTTTGAGGCAGGGTCTCACTATGCTGTTCAGGCTGGCCTTGGGCTCACTTTTGTAGCCCAGGCTAGTCTCAAACTCACACCGATCCTCCTGCCTCAGCCTCCCAAGTGCTGGGATTACAGGTGTGTGGCACCACGCCCAGATTTCCTTGTTATTTTTCAGAGATATTTACTGTTGTGATTGCTAAGTATAGGGCTGTCTTCAAGGTCTGAAAGACTATCATCAGTTCTATTTAAGCAGTTTTTCCAGGTCTTAATATAATTCTTAATTTTCTGGATATCTGTTTGAATTTGTTTCATGTATTCTAATTCTTTTTTATGTTGTTTCTTTAATGTTTCCATCGTTTTTCTAATGTCTTCTACTTTTGTTTAATCTATGTCTTCCTTAGATGTGCTGAGCATTCTTCATGATGGCTGTCATTTCTTTTTTTTACCTATGAGATTATTTGTGATCTGATTTCCTCTATAGCCAGATGGTGTTGTTTCTTTACTTCAGTTGCTATTATTTCAGAAATTTCTGTTGTGTTTCTTCCAGGTTTTTCTCTGCTCTTGTTTCCTGGACTTGTTCTGGATGGGCTAGAGGTTGAGATTGTCTTTTACTCTTTTGTTTTGACTTTTTTTATTTTTTTATTTTTTGTCTTTTTGAGACAGGGTCTTACTATGCAGTTCAGGCTGGTCTTGAGCTCATTTTTGTAGTCCAGGCTGGTCTTGAACTTGCAGCGATCCTCCTGCCTCAGCCTCCCATGTGCTGGGATTACAAGCGTGAGCCACCATGCCCAGCTTGTTTTGATATTTTTGAAGGTTCCAAAGTTCATCCAGGCTCAGTAAGGCTCTGGAGGCTGACTGAGACTTAGTGTGGCTTCTTAGTGTGGCAGTGTGTGGGGAAACTGCTCAACAAGGCCAATACAGCTCTGAGGGAGCTGTATTGAGGGGGCAGGGTATGGATCATGAAAGTTTCTAAAGCCGTCCAGAGCTCAGCTTGGCTTCTGCGATGGTGGGACCAAAGCCCCACAAGGCTCCCACCATGATAGGGGTCAAGATAGAACTCACCAAGACTACTATGATGGTGGTAGCTGAGAGGGTTTCTGCAGCTCTTTGAGTTTCCCCAAGTTGGTGATGAGGGCAGGATGCAGGTCAGCAAGGCTCCTGAATCTGTCTAGGTCTCAGCCTCTATATTACTTATTAAATGGCCAACTTTAAAATCATTTGCATTAGAAATCCTCACTTAGGAAGTAATAACTCCTATAGACTATTGGGAATCAGGGCATTGTATGTGCAGAAGGTCTATTGTAGGTTCTTAAAAAATAACAGCACTTTTTAATTCTACCCAGGAATCCACTAGGGTAAGGGGCAAGGCAGCCACAAATAACTCTCCCTATGTGCACTGAACAGTTCATAGGGGCACTCTGAACATGGAATATGAAACCAGTGGGAACCTGTAGAGTTGAGCAGGACATAATCTACCCAAAAAGTGGGAGCCCTAGGAAGGATCAGGTAATATTTTAAAGACCCAACTCATGACCTTCTCAAAACTCTAAATCTTATTGATGGAATTAGATTAGCAAAGATTTAGTTGTTGGCAAAATTATAAACTTGCACAGAGCTCCAAAGCTAAGCTGCTTAGGAAATTTTGCTCAATATTCATGGTTGCCATAGAATAATGTAGAAAATTTTAATCAATGGAATTGATTCTAATTACATTTTTTGTTTTATTCACTAAGGGACAGTTTCAGTCTCTAAGGAATCTTTGTCCTACCTAATGAGCAAGGATGGAGGCGGAAACGTTTCCGCCGTCATCATTGGAGGTGTGAAAGAGGTACTAGATTGCCATCCAGGGGAATGCATCGTATTTATACGTGAGCGGAAAGGATTCGTGACAATTGCTTTGACCCATGGGTAAGTTCTTTGTTTTTGCTAAAGGTAACTGGGTCAAGAAGGCTAAGACATTGTTCAATGAATACAAAGAAAGAAAGTAGCTTTCTAGGCCTTAAAGACTCCATCCAAGTTGATCTTAAAATAAAAGCAGGCATTGTAGCTGGGCATAGTAGGAAGCTCCTGAAATCCCAAAACTTGAGAAACTGAGGCAGGAGTATCCCAAGTTCAAGGCCAACCTGGACCATGTTAAAAGACCCTGTTTCAAAAAGTAAACAAATAAGTGTATGAATAGATAAAGGCAGTCATGGGTATTCTCAGGGAACGGAATATGAATTTCCCACCAAAGCAGATTGATGCCACATTAACAAGAACCATAAAGCTCTGAATTGCATGCACACCATGTCAGTTTCCAAGGAAATGAACAAACACACAACGACTTGAACTCAGGGCTTTCCCTAACCCTTTTTCATTTCTTTCTTCTTTATTTGTTTATTTTGAGCCTAGCCTCGCCTTAAAGTGAGCTTTTTACCTTACCCTTCCAGAGTGACTGGCAGGTGTCACCAGGCCTAGCATGGAACCTTGATTTTTCTACAGGATAAAATTCCAACAGCTGGCTTGGGCCAGGACCTCCCTAAAGGATCTCAAAAGTTTTCATTGTTTCAGATAAGAAACTACCAAGATAGTATGGTGAGGCTTGAGGGTTTTTTTTGTTTTGTTTTTTTTTTTTAAAGAATTTCTAGGTTTTGTCACAAAAGCCAGCTGAATAAAATAAATTCCAATCCTTTCCTTGCCTTTTGTTATTTCAGTGCCTACTTGGTCCCTGTGTTTACTTTTGGTGAGAATGAACTGTATAACCAAGTTGCAAATCCTAAAGGCTCCTGGCTTCGAGCCATCCAAGACAGGCTACAGGTGCTCCTGAGATTTCCTGTGCCACTGTTTTATGGCAGAGGATTTTTTCAGTACAAATTTGGGATACTGCCACATCAGAAACCTATCCATTGTGTCGGTATGTATATGCAGGGGTTACAACCGCTATCTTAGTTGGAGCAGTGGTCACCATTCCTGAGCAATGGGCTAATGCAAAAGAATTGGCTTTGGTATGAACTTCCTAGGTAAATAGCCTGTCTGTGTTTTCTGAGATTAAGTTTAAAGTATACATTGAATTTATGAAAAGATTGCATTTTCCATCTGAGTAGCAATTTATTACTTCAGGAACACCATTATTGAGGTACAGACAGGGTCCAGTTTTAGAAATACAGTTTCTCATACTCTGTCTGCAGTGAATCTGTTTCTCCTTTCCAGCCAATTATTTTATAGCAGTGTTTTGGTGAGCAGGTTACATCACAGTCTGTTAAATAGATGAAAAGCTCTTCATAATAGACTCTTCATCAGAGTTGGCTCACGTAGTTAACAGTTTTCTGCCTAAGAGTCCTCTTGTGTGACTACCTATCTTTCTATGCATTCTAACACTGACTGACTTTATTTTTTAGAAGTTTCATGTTTGGGAAAACTGAGGTAAAATGATAGAATTGATGTACACATAATAGCACACTCCCGTAGCTCCAGCTACCTGTGAGGTTGAGGTGGGAAAATTGGTAGCGCCTAAGAGTTTAAGATCAACCTGGGCAACACTTAACGCTTCAGGCTGGGATGTTGGAAAGGAGAAAGTGCTGAATCACGACACGTTAACCGACACTCTCTACTTTATGTGAAAACTCATGCTTTCCCCATTATAGCCTACCCAAGAGCCTTCAAATACAGCAAGATATATCTTAGATCAGTCTTGCCACCAAAGCGTTCCATTTCCATAGGTGTTTCATTTCACATGCAGTCTCAGGACACTGTCTTCCAATGCTGTATTCTGACTCACACGGAATGATTACTGTGCGTTAGGGACACAGAGATGAGTTAATGGTGACAACTGTAGTTTTTAAGATTGAGCTGGTATATTTCTTTCTCAAAACACTAATGAATCACTCTTGATTTCTTCTGTACAATGTACTACTATGGGTTTTCTGAAGGGTCCAAAGAACGTAAGGAGGCATGATTTTGAGACTGAAAAATTCAGACATAACATATGCCTACTGTTGTACTCTAAGAATGAGACAACGGAGGCAGATGCCCAAAAAGAAAGAGTGATTTATTTTAGCTGGTACCCAGCAGCGGTCTCAGTGCAAGCGCACAGAGAGGGGCGCCAGGGGGAGGTGTGTAGGGATTATATAGAAGCAAGCGGTGATACAGAAGCCAGTTGCAGTCATTAATAGGGTAAGAATCCTTTGATTGGTGGGTTTACAGAATAAGGGGCATAGTCTGATTGGAGGATACACGTTATACAGGAGCAAGCAGTACTACAGAAGCCAACAGCAATCATTATAGAATTGATCTTTTCCTCGATTAGTGGAATTAACAAGGGGGCTGCACTAAACTCAGGAGGGTCAACGTGTGATTGGCATCACAATGGGGAACCAGAACCTCATAGAAACAATGACCATGGGAACCAAAACTTAACTTTAGTTTTGGCACATACAGAACACTAACATAGCAGAGGTGGCCCTAAAATGGAGTTAGCTTTGTCAGGTTATAACACCTACATGCAATAAGTTATAATGGCTAAGACTATGTGTAATCTGTTGAGTTAAATAATTATAGCTATTACCTGTTTAGTTAAGCTTTTTAAAAAACAAAGTGGTTTTGTATTTGATATAGTCACATTGTGTCTCTCCTGAGAAGTTATTGATTGGTTAAAGGTTAGTTGATTAAGCCTAAGAATAAGCAAATTGAGGGCTGGCCACATAACTCAGTGGACTAAGGTGCCTGCTTAGGCAAATGGAGGGGCAAGGTGTTCAATCACCTGGCCTGCCATGCTGGCCCACTGCCAGGGCGCACTGAGATGGTGATTAAGATAGAGCATGGTGGCACGCAATTGTCATCCAAGCACTTGGGAGGCTGAAAATAGGAGAGTCACTATGAGTCTATGCTGTGTAGTGAGACCCTGTATCCTGTAGATCTTGTACTATAAAGAAAGAATCAACAAATTGAAGTTAGTTTTTAAAATGTTAAATAAAATTAATAAACCCTTCCTCTTATAAAAAAGAAAGAACAGAATGCAAGCAATCAGGATGGAAAAAGGTAAAATCACAGCAGATCATGAAAGGACCCAGAAGACCATCCCTACCTACTTTGAGAACCTGAATTCTAATGAGATGGAATCACAGAAGAAATGGACAGGTTCCTAGATCTATGTAAATTACCAAGACTGAATCAAGAAGATACAAAAATTCTATGTAGATTAATCTCAGGGTAACTTAAGATGTAATTTTAAAACAAGGACAAGCCCAGATCCTGACAGATTCCCTGGCAAATTCTTTTTATTTTATTTTATTTTTTTCTTGTTTCAGAACTTCTGTTTGTTTATTTATTTATTTTTATAGCTAGCTCAGCCTGCCCTGAGGGCAGGGTTGGCGCAGCATGTGGTGCCGGGAATTGAACCGCGGTCCCTGAAGTTGCCCAAGCTTTCCTAAGCAGAAAGCTTTAGACCACTGAGCCATCCTGCCGGGCCCCTCCCTGGCAAATTCTTACAAGAACCTTAGAGAAGACCTCAAACTCTTTAATGAAATTGAAAGGGATGAAACATTCAAAGTCATTCCTGGAGCCAGGCGTGGTGCTGCACGCCTGTAATCCCAGCACTCGGGAGGCTGAGGCAGGAGGATCAGTGCGAGTTCGAGACCAACCTGGGCTACAAAAGTGAGCTCAAGGCCAGCCTGAACTGCACAGTGAGACCCTGTCTCAAAAAGACAAAAAAAAAAAAAATTCTTCTCATTCAATTAAGAGAAAGTAGTTGTATACATAGTCCAATGTTTCATAATCACATTTGGTTATTGGCAAAAACTGGCAATGCTGGAAGCTGTTGATTTAAGCCTTTTGTAGCTCAGCATACTAATCTAGCTTTATGTTTTATGCCAAGTTGAAGCAAGACCTGTATAACAAAACATGTAACTTTTGTATCTCCCAAGGTCAGTCAAATTCCCTCAGGATTTACCCTGGAACCATGTACAGTGCTTTGTAGAACTGTTGTCAGTGTCAGCCATCTGGATGAGTCATGGCCATTGCTTGACCAGTTTGCTCTATGTGAAAGCCTGAGAGAATGTTTTCTCTCTAGGTGACTCTCCTTAGGTACACTGCATATCTCCCTTTTCTCTGTAGCCTCATAATCTCCTTGAACAGAAAATTTGGAAAAGCACTGAGTTATAGGATGTAATAACACAGGTTTTCTTATGTCCTGAGTCCTCATTGATATTGATATTGATAAGGATATTGGCTATCCTTATAGCCCTTCCTTTTCTCTAGTTTTTGGTCTATAAACTTATATGTATAACCCTCCAGAAGAAAAGCTTAGTGATACTATCACTCTATAACATAGGTTCTTGAGCTTAACATCAGTGTCTTTCTGAGTATTGAACATCTTAGACTTAATGTGGAATTGGTGTTATCAATCATTGATATCCTAATAAATCTCTATAGAATGTGATAAAAGCAGTTACACATTTTTACGCAGGAATTTAGAAATCTAAGTACATACAAAATTGTAGCCTGTTTGGTAAGAAGACTCTTTAATTAGTATTGGAAAAACTGACTTTCCATGTAGTAAAATTGCACCTCAGTCCTTATCTCTCATCATACACTCAAGTAAAATTGAAATGGATCACTAATCTAAATATTAAAAGGGAGGACTGTGTGTGATGGGTCAGCTGATCCACCGGCTGTCTTCTCGAGCTTGGCCGCAGCAGCAGACATGGTTAGCTAGTCCCAAGGAATCCAGCAGCTGCTGCATGTGGAGAGGCGGGCCATGGAGAAGGTGACTGAGGCCCGCAAGCGAAAGAACAGAAGACTGAAGTAGGCCAAAGAAGAAGCCCAGGCTGAGATCGAGCAGTACCGCCTGCAGAGGGAGAAGAAGTTCAAGGCCAAGGAAGCTGTAGCCTTAGGATCCCATGGCAGCTGCAGCAGTGAAGGGGAGAAGGAGACCCAGGAGAAGATGGCCCTCCTGCAGAACTCATTCTGGCAGAACAGGGAAGAGGTCCTGGACAACCTCCTAGCCTTTGTCTGCGACATCCAGCCACAAACCCATGAAAACTGCCACATAAGTGGATGGAAGAAAGGAGCACCTGTCCTTGATTGGCTCCGTAGATGTGCTTGTGGGATAGGAAGCTTTAGCAAAGTCAAAATGCATTAAATTACTTCCTATGTTGTGTAAAAATTCCCTTCATTTTTTGGAGAGTAGCATCTCTGGCTTCTTTGGACAAACATGTACTTTCTCCAAAGATTTAACCTTTTTACCTCCTGTTTCCTAGAAATGTAATGAGTATATATGGCCTATTTCCCTACACCTTTTAGCTCAAGACATGTGTATATCAGTATTGACTTTTCTTTCTTAGATTTAGGAAGAAGAAGAAGAAGAAGAAGAAGAAGAAGAAGAAGAAGAAGAAGAAGAAGAAGAAGAAGAAGAAGAAGAAGAAGAAGAAGAAGAAGAAGAAGAAGAAGAAGA
>PVJA010052678.1:0-12299 GCA_004027025.1 Myocastor coypus
GAAGGAAGGAAGGAAGGAAGGAAGAGAAAACACAAAATAAATACACATAGCAAGACTGAGGAATAGCTCAGCAGTCTAAGTGCCTGCTTGGAAAGTGCAAAGACCTGGGTTTGATCCCTGGCACCGCATGCCCCCACCGAAACTGGGCATGGGAGTGCACACCTGTAATCCCAGCACTGGGGAAGCTGAGACAGGAGGATCACTACAAGTCCCAGCTGTGTAATGAGACCTTGTACCAAATAAATAAAAAAAAATTTTTTTTTGAAAAAATGTTAAAAAACTCAAAGCAATCACTTCCATCACAGGGACTTTGCACCTGTACATAACTTATCCCCACTCTTCTTTTTTTCCCACTGCCTCAGCTTGCCTTCAAACCTTCTTCCTCTCCTTATTTATAAGCTTTGTTTCCATTTTTTCATTCTTTTCTGATTTTTTTCTTTCCTTTCCTTCATTTTCCCCTCGTTCCCTTTCTCAGTTGAGCACTTTCTTCCTATATCATCACACGTCATATATATTCTGGTCCTTGTTTATACTTCTTGTTTTTCACACTAAAGAAACACCATGATATTTTACTTGTGCATTTGATTTACTTCACTGAAGAGCATGGTTTGATGGTCCATCTATTTACCTATAAATGTCTCAAGTTCATCCTTTTTACAGCAGAGTAGTACTCCATTGCATAAAAATTCCCACATCCTCAACCACTCTTTGGTTATAGGTATTTGCACTGTTTCAAGATTTAACTATTACAAACTATGCACATCTAAACATAGGTGATCATGCATCACCTTGGAATGATGTCTTCAGTTCTTTTGGGGAAGATACCAGGAAAGGGGATAGCTGATCAAATGGAACTTCTAGTTTTAGTTTTTTGAGTAATCTCCACACTGATTTCCACAGTGGTTGCACCAGTCCATATTCCCTCCGCCAATGAGAAGATTCTTTTCCTCCAAAGCCCCACCAGCATTCGCTATTGGTGGATTTTAGGATAGTTGCTATGCTTTCTGGAGTGAGATGGAAACTCAGCATTGTTTTAATTTCCATTTCTGACCTACTAATGAACTTCATGAACCCTAGGGTCCTGGGAGTTTCTTTGCTAAATAAAGCTCTATGTTATACTCCTGAGGCAACATTAATTGCATAGCATGTACACACAGGGTTGCTACTCTCTGGTGTTTCTTGGTTTATTTTTTTCTGCCAAAATAGTGAGTTATAATTAAAAAGTAAGATCCACTTTTTATACAGTGACTAACTATAGGTGCACAGATGAAAGTTTCGTGAAACAATACCTCTCTTCATATAGAAAATTGTTTCGTATTTGCGTTTTTATTTCATTTTTCAAAAAGTGAAAATAAGATAAACATACCAGTGAAGTATTTTCCAAATAGGTTGGGAGGACATTGACAATAGTTGATACATTGTAAATTTCTGTCTTCAGAGTAGAAAATATAGGCATGATATCTTGCTAATACAACATTAGCACAAAATTTTCATTTTAATGAACTCAGAGAAACCAGCTATATAACAAATTTTAACCATCTTTTGAACACATATGTATTTTTCCTTTTCTTTCTTTTGTTTATTTTTATATAATGGAGTACTACTCAGCCATAAAGATAAATAAACTGGAGACTTATAGGTAAATGGATGCAACTTGAGATCATACTCATAAATGAAATAAATCAGGCCCATATGTGTAAATATTGTATGTCTCCCTGGTATGAGAGAATGGACAAGTAAATAGATCTGAAATGTCAAATAGATATTTCACTTTTTAAATGACTAAAACTTAACAAATTCATTTTATGGCCCACAGTTTGGAAAATTCAATAATAATGTAAAACTGCCTGGATGCCGTGTTCTAGTCATAGCTGTATGTAAGGTTGTCTCTCCATGTCTGTAGTAGGTTGGTTTCAGGGCTCCTGCAGACACCAAAATCTGTAGGCGGTTCAGTCCTTACCTAAAATGGTGCATAGCATTTCATGGAACTCACATGCATCTTCCCGTGTACAGACATTCCTCATCTAAGGAACAAGCTACAGTTCTGCAGCAAAGTTATTGGTTGATTTGCTCTCTAAATGATGTATAGTGTGCACATCATCAAATTCGGGACCAAGGAATTGTCTAAGGAAACGTTAACCTGATGACTTGGTTTTTATTTGTGTAGGCCTTAATGCAGTTTGAAAACAGCGCATGTGGTGCTCTATGCAGGACAATCAGCAGGAGCTGTACTGTGCTGCAGATGACACGACCTCTATGGCAGCTGCACTGCACTGGCATTCTCATTCTTGTCTCATTAAGTCCAAGTGTGGGTGGTAAGTTCAAGTTGCGGGTCATAAATCTGAATAGGCACTGACCAAGCAGATTGTTAAATGAGAAATACGTGTACTTTAATTCATGTCTGGATTACTTAAAATACCAAATACAATGTCTATGCATCACATTCTTTGCATGGATTCCATATAAAAATTAGAATGTTGCAAACATAAACTTTGCTTTTAGAATTTCTGAAAATTTTGTCTTTTCAAATATTTTCACTCTACAGGTGGTTGAACCTGAAGATGAAAATCTCGTGGACACAGAGGGCCAACTGAGCTGCCATTTGCAACTAAGACTTCATTTAGAAATGGATCAGAGTGTGGCACCAACTGTGAAAGGCAAGCCAAGGCTGTAGCATTGAAAAGAAGCAAGGCAAGAAGCACAGGCAGCATGCACTGCGCACAGTGGCTCTGGCAGCCTGGTGCACTGGGCACGCAGAACCTGAGGCTGGCTGTGCACATGAGCATGCTATGTACACGGTCATCTGAAGATCCGTTCACTACATTTGCATGCTCTGTTCTCTGCTTTCTACAAACTCTTCAGTCTCCTGTATTATACATAAGAGAATGCTTTTAATGGAAATCTCTAGCAGCGCTGTTTGAAAAAATAATTTACACAAGTACTTCATCCTTCATCCTTCAGTCTAAGTGAAGAAAGAGCTTCACCTTCCCACAATGACTGATTAACCCAATACCCATGTTACTACTAGATCTGTCATTCCCAGAACTTTAAAAGGTGAGATGCCTTCCATCTCTTTCTCATCATAAGAAATCCTGATTATCTGTGTTTCCATGGATGCTTTTCTAAGGGCATGATTTCTCATCTGAGCCCAGGATCCATACTTCTTCATCCCATCCCTGCCCTGAGCACAAAAAGAGAGAACAGGAATCTAAATTTAGTGACAAAGGCTGGTCACCAAAGTATGAATCACACCAAAAGCAGTTTGAAAGTCAAGATCTCATGCAAGAATAGCCAGATAAAAATTTGCATTTGTACTGCCCTCTGCCTTGGAGAGAAGGCCAGCCCAAGGGACATCTTTTCTTGTTAGGAACAGTGGTATGAGGTTGCAAACTGGGGAAGTAAGGAAAGAAATTATTCTGTAAAGAAAAATAGTACTGGAAGGAGTAGAATGTTACCTTGTAGAGTAAAGCTTAAGCCTCTAAGTCACTCAAAAGAGGACAAGAGAAAGAAAAAACTAACTGCGAAAAAATAAAGCAGAAAATTTCCTCAGGTCATTTCATGACCTCTGTGGAAAGTATTGTTTTCCTCTAATTTCTTCTGAAAGCATCTGAAAAACTGGCATTGCTTATCAACATGGAAGACCCAATGTGTAACTTGCTTGGATATGGGGAAGTCCTGGGTCCAGGTTCCCAGGAGGCACAAAGTAAAGGAAATTGCCCCTCATAATGGTGCCACGGAAGATGACTGCTCGTGTCTTCTTTAGGGATAGAAGTAAAACCAAGTCACAAATGAAATGAAGTAGAAATCCAGTGCAGAAAAGAAGAGCTGGAGCAGGGCAGCAGCTGTAAAATGTTCTTTTCTGAATTTTTTGAACAAATGTTCATATGGAGGCACCTATAGTTCTCTGCCTCAGCATAAAAATAACTTTAAACAATGGAATACAGAGAATGAGAAAGAAAGAAGGGTGGAGAAAGAAAAGAAGAAATGAAGGAAGGAAGGAAAGAAGGAGGCAAGGAAGGAAGGGACAGAGGAAGGAAGGGACAGAGGGTGGGAGGGAGGGAGGGAGGAAAGGATAGAGAATACATCAGTTGAATGTGTTATTTTAGCTCATATTATGCTGAGAATATGTGCACTAATGTCCCATCTGCTGAGAAAATCCACCAGAGATTTTCAATGATTCTGAGTGCTGATAGGACTCATGTTTCTATTTCCTTCCAGCTGCAGAGATGGAGACTGGGTTCTAAGAGAAAAATGAGTGACCTCTCTCGGTTGTCTGGTGAACTGGCTCTGGTTTTCTGAGAGCTGAGGATAAAAATTACCCTTCCAAACAGCATCCTCAGAGTACACACCTGTGCACTAAAAGGGCTCCAGATGGGTAATAGAGAGCTCAGCTCAGTTCCCACTGCTGTCATTAAGTGGCCTTGACAAAATCACTTCTCCTACTGTTGCACTTCTTGCAACCTTAACACTAGGAAGACCATCCTATCTCCTTCATTTGGCAGAGTAAAAAATTATCAGTGTTCCTTCAAGTTAACTGTTTCACATCTTTGTGTTACTTAGACACCTTATCTGGTCAAAACTCACGGGCCATTTGGCTTTCTACTGTCATTCTCTTGAAATTGTTAGCATTGCCTAATGTTATCTTTTTCTTCTTTTGAAACTGGGTCTCAGCCTCCTGAGATGCTAGGATTACAGGTGTGCACCATCATGCCTGGCTAATGTTACTGCTCTAACCTTGTTGGTTCCTTTTTATTCTCCCAACCCCAAACTATGATTATCCCTGAGAGCTTCATCTTTGACTTCTCATTTCTTTTCTAGCCTATCACTACTTGAATCATCACTCATAACCAGAAAGTCACCAAACTTCTGCCTCCAGAATTAAGGCAACACTATGTCTACAACCTATGCTAAATGCATTTGCATTTGAGTGTTCCATGGTCACACTGAAATTATCATACCTTATACCTAACTCTGGAACGGCACTAAACTACAAGTCACTATTTCCTTCTTCACCATTTCCACTAGTTATTGGGCTTTTCCTCTTTTGATGTCATAAAGTCAGAAAAATGACCAAGCCCTGCCCATATTTGGCACTGTCTCCCCACAACCCCAGGCATCCATTCTTTCCCTCCCTACTATGTCTTTTTGTTACAGGCCCTGTCACTCCACATCTGTATCGCCATGTCCACCATTTCTAATGGTTTCCAAGCTCTCTAAGCTATCCTTTTGTCAGGTGAATCTTCCTCAATTCCTTTCCTTTGCAAAAAAAGCCAAATGGAGAAGGAACCTCTAGATTCAGCAGACATGAAGAGACAGTGATTGTGGTCACTAGTTCTAAAGAAAAGAAATCAGGCTAAATCTTTATGGTCACAACAAGGAAGATAAAACATACAAAACACAATCACCAAGACACTTTGTTTCCAGAGAGCAACATTAATCTACATGCCCCACTCTCTCCCCACTTATCTAAATAGACTCTACCTGTACTTTACAACAACCTAGTAATTGAATCAGGAAAGACTGTAAAATTCAAGAAAACCTAGATTTTGAGGCTAAAGGATCTATGTTTCAATTTAGAGTGAAAAACGCATGATTTCTGAAGAGATCAGTGTCTTTAAAAGAAAACCAAGTGCTTTGTACAGGAACAAGAGAAAAAAATGCTTTGAGGGCATCACAGAAATCAGTAAGACCCCACACACTGTAAGCTCAGTGGTACAAAAGTGTCAACGTTTCATTTGAGCAGGAGCTCCCGGGACATCTGCTAAAGAAGAATTCACTTGGGAATTACCTTCCGTGAATTCATTTCACTCTGCTGTGTATCCAGGTATTCAGCAGCTGCTGCTGCCATGGTCCAAGGGGGCCCAGCTATTACAGCCACTGGTAGCTAAGCACGGCAGAGTCCTCATGATACTGGTTTCACCAGGATGAAGAAAGCAGGAGTTGTGGGACTAAGGAGGTTTCCATTCAGATTTTCAGAAGAAGTCCTGAGAGATCTGGCAAGGAGACACTGAGAAGGCATGAAGCTGTGAGAACAAGGGTAAGGTTATGTGGAGGCCACACCAAGCTGCAGGTACGAGGAAGAGAGAACATCTGTGGAGGAAAGGTGCAGGCAGTGCTCAGATCCAGCCTGAAAGGGAAGGAATGTGGGCTGCACCTAGTAAGGCCACAGTGGTGGGGCTGGCTGTCCACGCCTTCAGGAACTCATCTCTTATCACCTGTACTTTGAGTACTAGATTTGGAGTAATGAAACTTAACATTTGCCTCTTCCCTTTTAGAGTTGGACTGTCAACCCTATGTCATTGTACCTTGGGGTCATGTAATTCTTTTTTAAATGTATAGTTTTCACAGCTAAGAGTTTGAGTGTCAGACTGGACTTGGACTTAGACCTACAAAGAAGTGTGGAAACTGTTGAAACTTTGAAGAAGGAATTTAAAAGATTTCGGTTATGCTCAGTATAGTCACATCATGTTGACAGAACTACTAATTTGTTTTTGTTTTTGTTTGGAGATTAACTTTAAGCAGGTGTGTACAATTGTTAGCAAGGATTGGGTTATAGGTGGATTGTGAACATTCATCATTATGTGTTAATTTGACTGGATTTGAAGTGTGCAGAGGTTTAGTAAACCATGCTTCTGGCTGTCTTTTGGTGGGTCACTACATATAGCTGGCTTCTTGGTCACTAGGCAATGCACAGATTTCTTCTACTAAGCCAAATGGACATGATTTTTCTACTTTGGAGCCAACTTGCCAGGAATTTCAGGCCCTAAAAACCTTTACCAAATTAAGATTCTCCTGTATGGTGGGCGTATTGTGTACTGCATCACAGCCACAGGAAAGCTGATGACTACAAGTAAGTTTTTGAAAAAAATCTAAATGATTTCTAAGGCCACACTAGATGAGATCATGAAAAAAGGAAGTGGCAGAAGTGAAACTCTAGGACTAAGCTTGAGAATACTGGGAAGCCTGGGAGATAGACAGAAATTAGAAAACAAGATTGAGAAGAAGCAATCAATGGAATAAAAACAATAAATACATTATGATAATTACAAATACTACGTAATATTGAATGACTATATGGATATCAAAAATGTAATTAGTGAGTAAATAAAAGAAACAACAGCAAATGAAACAATTACATGATACTTGGTAGATGTAGTACATTTAGTCATCAAACAAAGACTGGAAAGCACACTGTGAAGAGAAATACTCATGGCTTTTATCGAAAGGCAATGACCCAAAGGCAGTGGTAATCGTTTAATAACTCATGAAGAGAAACATTACCTCCACTTTTAAGAAGAATGAAAATAAAATTGTAAAAGGTTTAATTGTAAAAGGTTTATCTATCTGGAAGTAAGATAAAATATTTAAATGAATTTTATCTTCATTTCAAGCAGAAATCTACTTGCTTCTTAAGGAATTCTAAATATCATATTTTCTCTTAGGCAAATGTGTCTTTAAATCCCTGTGTCTGTAGCTGTGATAAAGCCCGCACCATGACACACTCTTCTCTAAATCTAACTCCTGTTTGCCACGCTTTCCTCCTTCCTTTAGCACTAATAAAGGACAACAGTGTTGGAAATAAGCGACTGAGAGCAACTCCCTGCTTTGCTCCTTACCTCATAGATATAAAGAAATATCTTCTTAGGTCTGTAACTTTGACAGTAGAGTCAGCTCTTAGGAAACTTGCTTCATTGAAGATCACATGATAATCTGGAGGTCACAGAGTCACCAAGCAGCTACATAGCTTTGTTGTTGAAGTCCCTGAGCAGCCACACACCTACCAACAGAAGAGCACTGAAAAGCTTTAACGTGTAAAAGCAGGCTATGCAACAAATCTGGCTGTGGTTTTACACTGTGTTGACTCTTCAACAAGTTAGTCTGCTCTGCGGACCTTAAATTTGACTGTTAGTCACCTAGCCATCCTCAAGGAGCAATCTTGGTACCCCAAAATACATTGATGCCGTGAACACCAAACAACTGAGAACAGAGATGAACGCGGTGTTGTCACTGCTGCGGCTGCTGCTGAAGATGGTTCTTAATTAAGATCAGCCACATTTTAAGTGCTAAATAAAGTACCTGTGTTGAGAAAGGTTTATGGACCCAGTAAATCACTCCATTCCCCAGAGTTCCTCTGGATGTATTATAGAACAGGACTATGAAATAGTAAAATATGAAATTACATTACCTTCTATGTAATATTAGAACTTCTAGCTCAATTACAGGGGGATCTTTTTTTACATATAATACGTTTTCTTGGCATTAATCTGAAAAGGCTGAGAGGCAAAAGAAATTTGAATTTGATATCCTTTTTTGCTTTTGTCATGAAGTTCCTAAGTAAAAATCTGACTCTTCAAAAGTATACTCCATTTAATTTAGTCACAGTTTAAAGTAACCATCTCTTTAATAATAGCTATGTGGGATTTCATGTATTTCTTTGAACATCTCTTTTAAGATGAAGATCCAAAGAAAGATCTTCTGCCTATGGTAGTTTGATATAAAGAACCCATTAGAATACTAGAAATGTGTAAATTACACGGATAGTTCTAAAATGCGGCTTAAATTGCCAGAGCAATGCACCTTTTCTAGAAGGTTAATGGAGAGAGGGATGCGCGTTTCAAGGAAAGGTTGAAAAGAATACGCAGAGAAATCACCTTCATGATCAAAAGATGGATCGCTTTTTATTGCAGATGTATATTGTGGTGTGAATGGATAAAAACATTTTGATTCTTTTATGCCATTTTCCTTGGCAAACAGAATGAAAATGTAGTTCTGAACATAGCCTGCAAAACTTTTTGCATTGTTCACTAAACTGGCTCAATTCAGGTGAGTTACAGTAACAACTGTTTTTCTAATCCTATTTATTGATATTTTGTAACATGATTTTTATCACACTTTACATGTATAAAAACTAGAAGAAGGCATTATCAATGAAATGGAAGTGATATTTAAATATAAAATACCATTAAAGACTACAATTTTTCTTTTATGTTCACCATTAGAAATATTTTCATCATACTTTTGCCAGTTTTGTACGCATGATTATCTTGAAATGTTCACTATTATTTTTTAATATTGCCAAAAATCTACAGAAGCCTTAGCTAATTATTTTGTCCTAAAGAATACAATGTACAGTTATCTTTATTCCATGTCATCTTTTGTCAGAATACTACCACTAATTTTTAAGTTTCAGTGTGTATGTGTGATTGTTAAACTTTTGTCTATTATTAGAAAACTAGTACATAGAATCTAGAACGTTATTTCTTCAGTCTAAGAAGCAATAATTGCTGAAATACTTTTTAAAGTATTACATTTGCATCTAAATTCCAGTACCTGGATATGAAGGAAAGAAATAAAACATGTACCACTGATCAGCGCAAGTGCCTCATGCCCTATATGCCCATACCATTCAAATTGCAGCTTTGAAGTATATTCAGTTACAGAGGAAAACAGCTTGGCCTTAGAAAGGCTAACTTGTCCGTGATTATACGTTGTATAAGTGAAGGACTGGGCCGTGACTCCCTGATTTCTACAGTGGGAGATGCTATAGTTCATAGCTAGATGCTCCCCAAGGGTGCATGCTCTTGTGAGTTGGGTTTTGGAGGGAGCTTTGGACCACATGGGGGATTAATGCAGTGGTGAGTTTAGAGCTAAATGTAATGCTGGGAGGTGAAGTTTGGGGTGAGGATGTGGGTCACAGGGGCATGACCCGGAAGAGCCTATGTCCCTCTCTCCTCCCTTGATGACTGTCACTGCTTCTTGCCCATCAGGCCATGAGCAAGCCCCTCTGTTGGTGCCAGTTGGCTATGGACAAAAACCTCTACAAACTCTGAGTCAAAATAAACTCTTCCTCCCCTAATTTGTGGTGTCAGGTTATCATTTCCCAGCCATGAGGAAAGGAACTAAGACATTAGACAAATCAGATACATAGGGTTAATTTTTAAAAGAGAATTAAGTTTAATACCAATAAATGACAAGGAATAAAGAGTTCAAGATTCTGAAAAGAAACATGAGAAATCTTCATATTGTGTGATCATTTAGGCTTAAATATGGCATCTTTCTTAAGTATGGATCTAGTAAGTCTCAGATGAGTTAGCCTAAAATATACATTTCTCTCCCTTGCTCCATCCAGGCTAAATTAAGAGGAAACTTGAAAGGTTGATGACTCTGCAGACCTAAAACTACTGACCAGGGCTGTCCTGCTGCAGTGTGGCATTAGGGAGCTAAAGACCCCAACCAGGTATGACTCAATGGTGGCGCCCCCGCCTAAAATTTCAGTGGCTGTTACTTTTCTTCTGATCATCACGGGATTTATTAAACTGATAAGTAATTGAAGCGTAGTGTTTCCCTTTGGGAATCAGGCCCGCATCGAGCAAGCAGCGTCAGTGATGAGTTGTGCTACCCTCGATATTATCAAAAGGAAGTATTGAGTGTACAATACTCTATACTACAATTCTCTTAGCAGCCAGCACGCTCAGGAAGCTCGCTGTCCATTAGACACCGCGCTGACTCTTTTCACGCATGCAGAGCCTACATGGGTCATGTGCCTGGGACGTCACTGGTCAGAATTTGACCATAAACTGATGTCCCTAGAGTGTAAAACATCCATAATGTTTTTCATCTCAATTAATAAGAGTTCAAGAGACATTTACTTCCCAACTCTCTAGCCCTTTCATTTTGGGCGTCAGGGATTAAGTCCAAGTTATACTTTAAGCCCTTTTTGTTTTGTTTTATTTTTTGTTTGGTATATTTTGTTTCATTTTTTTTAGGACAGGGTCTCACTAAGTTGCTAAACTGCCCGGATTGGACTCCAACTTGAAGTGCTCCTGCCGCAGTTTCCCAGAATACTTGGATCACAGGTGTGCATTACCACAGCTGGTTCCTCATATCTTATTTTACAGGAAGATCCATTTCTCACCTTGCCCTTTACTCCTACAATCAACGGTATATCTGACTGGACTTTGGAAGAAGGTGCTGGTCTGTGGGCCGGTTCTTCTCCCTGTGACAGCCGTGCTGTGAGCCAAGGAGTACTTCTTTCTGCGCCTGTTCTTGGCAGGAGGCCCAGGCTGTCCCAACACAGTGAGCACCTGCACAGATGAGCTCCAGTCGGCTGGCAGAGCTCCAGGAAGTCCTCCCACCTCTCTTGTATCAGTTGTGGAAAAGACTTCTCAATCTCTGGCTCCTGTGTTCCAATGTACTCCACACAGGCAATGTGTTTTCCAAACAGAATTTGTTCTTGGGATTTTGTTGCTGCCTTAGACAAGATGAATAAATCATGGGCAACTGAACTTTA
This sequence comes from Myocastor coypus, assembly GCA_004027025.1. Taxonomy (NCBI): domain Eukaryota; kingdom Metazoa; phylum Chordata; class Mammalia; order Rodentia; family Myocastoridae; genus Myocastor; species Myocastor coypus. The sequence continues at coordinate 11,291 of PVJA010052678.1, forward strand.
AAAAGACTGTTCACAAGTCATTTCAGAGAACTAGTTTCAAAAGTCATTTCTAAATATCAAAAATCCTGAGTTACACCAGGCTGCTGACTCTTTGGAGAAAGTAAACTCCTCGCCCTCCCTCCCTGTCTGCCTTTGTCTCCCTCTCTTTCTTCCTTCCCTCCTTGCTTCCTCTTCCTGTTTCTTCTTCTCTTTCCCCTTCCTCTTCCTGTCTCTGTCTTTCTGTCTATCTCACTGTCTCTGTCTCACCCCCTTCCTCCCTTCCCTCACTCTCCCTTCCCTTTTTCTCTTCATCTCTCCTCCCTCACCTAATTAGCACTATTTGACACTGAGGAATAACAAACATAAAGCAGCTCCAGTGGTCTGAAAGGAAAGTCTTGATTTGTAACACTTACCACTTTCTATGGTTAAAGTTCTCCCACCTTGGTTCATTTCTCAATAAGAACATGGATTTGAGAAGAACTCAGAACGATCAATCCTTACAATCTACTGAAATCTAGCTATAGCACATTACTGGGCCAGACCTTTTCCTATAAGAAAAAGTAGACAAATAATGTCATAGTATCAGCAATATCATCAAATTCCTTTTATAAAGTTCTGAATACCAGGTCATGAATCATGTAAACCTACAGTGTTTGAAAAACCCTCTATTTTGAAGAACAAGATATACTAATATTTTTCTCCTTCCTCATTGTATTAGTTACTTTTTGCTCGTTGCTGGAACAAATACCCAACACTCAAAATGAAGGAAGGAAAGGTTTATTTAGCTCACAGTTTGTGGAGGTTTCAGTCCATATTCGGCTGGCCCAAGCTTGAGTGGAACAGAGCAGAGAGCATCCAGTTCATGGCGGCAGAACAGCAACAAAATGGTGGCAGAGGTAGCCAACCAACACGGCAGCAGAGCAACAGCAACAGCTAGAGCTCCAGTCTGTCTCTCTGTCTCTCTTTATATTACATTCAGGCTCTCTGCCTTAGCTCCCGCCCTAGACTACACCCATAATCCCAGAAGTAC
>PVJA010052679.1:0-12314 GCA_004027025.1 Myocastor coypus
CTTCTTCTTCTCTATTTTAGGTAAGGTCTAAAAGGTATTCAGGGTCTCACTCCTAGGTCAGACTTAGTGATCTGCATGTTTACAGCCTCAAGAGCTGTGATTACAGGTGCCTGCCACCATGTCATGTCAGAGTGTCCTGGAGGTGGGCCTGGCACAGCAGGCCTGAGGATTGAACCCCTGGTCCCTGCACCTGCCTGCAGGTACTCTAATTCACTGAGCTATTTGGCCAGCCCTAGAAACTTATAGATTTAATAACCCAAATAAGTAGCATAGTGGGAAACAAACTCAACACTAAAAAGTCAGTATCATTTCTTTACACAGAAAACGAAGGCACCAAGAGAGATATTAGGTAAATCACACCTTTCACAGTAACCTAACAAAAGAAATATATAGTAATCAATCTCAGAAAGGAAGTAAAATATATATCCAGTTAAAATTACAGTCTTCTGAGAACAGTGGCTAAAGAGAATGTCAGAAAATGAAAAGATATTCTTTGCTCATGAATAGGAAGAACCAACACTGTGAAAATGATCATACTCCTTATCCCCAAAATTGTTATTCAGACTCAGTGCAATCCTAATTCAAACATTGTTTCTCATACTTTCACTTCTAACACAGATCTAGAGAAAACATTCCTAAAATTCATCTGGAACCTAAGAGACTTAGAATAGCAAAATCAATCCTGGGCAGCAAAGGAAAGGCAGGAGGTATCATAATCCCTAACTTGAAATTATACTACAAAGTGACTGTGACAAAATTGTCATGGTACTGGCAAGAAAAGCAGACCTGAGGAGCAGTGGAACAGATTGGAAAATTCAGACACAACTACAAACACATTGGGCCATATTATCTTTGGCAAAGGGGCCAAATATGTTCACTGGAAGAAAGATAATCTCTTTAATGACTGGTGTTGGAGAAACTGGCTTTCCACATGCTAAAGGCTAAAATTAGATGGATGCCTATCACCCTGTGCTAAATTAGACAAAATGGATCAAAGATTTAAATATTAAAATCTAAACATTGAATTTTCTGGAGGAAAAAGTAGGCAGAAATCTTAAAGACATACAGGTAGGTAGAGTTCATGAACAAAAATCAAAGTGCATGAGAAATGCTTCATAATATTATGAACTGGAGTTCTGATCCTTTTGAAGTTTCTACATGTCAAATCACCAATAGAGTAAAAAAAAAAAACCCATGAATTTGGAAAAAAAATTAGCTTACTGTCTATTAGACAAAGGACTTCTACCTAGAACATATAAAGAATTTTAAAAAATCATGCCTCCAATATTCAAAGACTCAATCCAATAATGGACATCTGTAATGAATATGCACTTCTCAGATGAAAAAATTCAAATGCCAGATAAATATATGAAAACACATGCAATGCCTTAGGTTATTCAGGAAATGCAAAACAATCTTGAGATTCCATGTCAACCCAGAATGAATGGCTGTCATCCAAAAATCAACCAACAACAAATAGTGGAGGGCCTGTGGGGAAAAAGGAACAGTGCTCTGCTGTGGTGGGAGTGTAGACTGGTCTAAGTACTGTGGAAATTAGTGTGAAGATTTCTCAAAATGTTAGGATAAAATTACAATTCAATCTAGGTATTCCCCTCATGGATATTTTTTGTAGATGAACCGAAAACATTGTACCACAGCAATATAGGTGCACCTATGTTTATAATAGTGCAATTGGTCATAGCTAAAATTTGGAAACAACCCAAATGCCCACAAACTAATGAGTGGATAAAAAAGATGTGATATTTTTACACGATGAAGTATTACTCAGCTATAGAAAAGATAAATTCAAGGCTTTTATAGGGACCATACTCATAAGTCAACAAAAAAAAAAATCAGACCTGCATATGTAAATATCATATTATCTTGGTAGGACTGGAACAGGAAAGAGTAAATAAAATTTGAAGGCTAAAATAGACACTGTCAAAGGAAAGAATTTTTTCAAAAGGAAGCATGAAGAAAAGGATAGCAGAAGGTGGGCATTGGGAAAAGAAATATATATATTTCTATAGCAGAAGGAAGAAGTTGACGTTTAATGTTTTTCTTGTCCTTCTTAATTCCTTATAACTTTTTGTTTTTAAAGCCAGTTATGCATGCTTATATCTGGTAACCTGAGTAAACTAACTTGAAGATAACATATAATACAACAACTATTACAGAATTCTTGTTGTTGTGTTTGTTGAAGTTCTGCATAGTTTGTGATATTTTGTTTTACTATTTTTATTCTATTTAGATAATTTTAGAAAATTAGGAAAAGAAAAAAGACAGTGCACTAATATTTTATACAAATTTGTTCTTTAGAACCAGGAGAAAGTTTCCTTAGAGGCCTTTAATAAAGGCCTCCTTCACAATGAAAAACTCACAGGGTCCTTTTTAGGATGAATAGGACAATGGTTAGAATTAGGGTTAGTGGCTAAGTGGGACTAAATAAATATTCAAGGGCTTTTATTGCTGATGAACTTTGGGAGTGAGATAGAAAGGCCTTCCTACCTCTGTGCCTGGACTCGACTGTTTGGAAACACTCCTGATGGAACACTGTCAGCACCATGCCCTAGCACAACGTTAGACATGAGTGGGGCCTTGGGCATTTATTGGTCCCTGGTTTGAAGGCTGGGACTTTTCTCTATGTGGAGGTAGCTGAACAGCTCTTGCTCCCAGGATGGACCTCTGGACTCCTCCCTAAGGATATTCAAGCTTAGATTCCCTTTTCTATTTTTTATGAAGGTGTGTAGGGTTAAGCTATCCTAGATTTGCTCTGGTGCTGCTAAGCTGGTGAGTGCAAGATTTGATGGGCTGTACTCTAGGGCTCTTCTCTTCACAGAACAGCCTTTCTCTGAGTTCATTGTCAGAGTGATATGATCCAGAAGGCTGAGATTGGGATAAGGTAAAGAGACCCAGGTCTGATAAGTCTGATTTGGTCCCAGTCCTTAGTTCTTGGCTTGAGACGTTTCCACTACACATAATCACCCTAGTTTACCAGGAGGATATGCTGAGTGTTATGGTTTGTGTCGATCCCCCCACCCCAAGCCTCATGTGATCGTGGGGCGGGGACTTCTAGAGTTTGAGACTTGACTCATGATCCACCAGAGTATGTATTTTAGTACTGATGGAATTATGGGTCTGAGTATTGCTAGGATTATGGGTGTGGCCTGAGATGGATAGGCTGAGACAGAGAGCCTGCATGTAATATAAGAGAGATTGAGAGACAGACTCTCTGTTGCTCTCTGCTACCCTGATTGGTCAACTGCCTCTGTCACAATTGTTGCTGTTCTGCCACCATGAACTGGATGCTCTCTGCTCTGTTCCACTCAGCCTCAGGCCAGCCAAATATGGACTGAAACCTCCAGTAACTGTGAGCTAAATAAATCTTTCCTTCCTTCATTTTGAGTGTCTGGTATTTGTCCCAGCAATGAGAGAAGAGTAACTAAGACACTGAGCTTTGGGGCCAAAGCCAAAGGAGAAGGCTGCTTGAGGATTCAAGGCTCATGAATTTCAATGAAAAAACAGCACCTACTTAAGTTTTAACAAAAAGATAAAGAAGAATTTCTGGACATGGTGCCCTCAACTCACTGCAGTTTGACGAATGTAGTTGTCATAGTTGCTATTCTAGAAAAACCTTGTAATAAGAGAGTGATGGGGCTAGTGAGGTAGCTCAGTGGACTAAGTGGCTGCTTAGACAAGCACAAGAAATGCAGTTTGATCCCCTGTACCACATGTGGTGCTGCCCACACTCTCGGGTCATATCGAGTCAGCCACCAAGGCCAACATGGTGGCACACATCTGTAATCCCAGCTCTGGGGAGGCTGAAAATGAGAATTACTATGAATTTGAGCTGCATAGTGAGATCCTGTGCAAGATACATTGAGAGAGAGAGAGAGAGAGAGAGAGAGAGAGAGAGAGAGAGAGAGAGAGAGAGAGAGAGAGAGTATGATGTAAGGACTCTCTTGGAATAAGTAGCATGTAAGTCTCTTGAGTCAGTTTGTAAGGACTGCAATATAAGGTCTCAGGGCTGCCACAAGTCCTGTTCTGTCAGACCCAGATGCACGTCTTTTCTGCCCAAAGATCATGCCAGCAGCTGTCTTTGTTACTTTTCTCTTTGATGATGCAAAATATTCTGTGTCCAAAGTTAAAGAAAGAGAGGTTTGTTTAGGTCACAGTTTATAGAGGTCTCAGACCCTAACTTGCTGGCTCCAAGACAGAATGATTTGGTTGATAGGCAGCACAGAGCAGAAACAGTCCGTGGCAAGAAGACAGTAAGACAAGCAAAGAAGGGGGAAGATAAGCCTTTCTCTGTACCTTAGATTGTATCCAAGCTTCCAGGATTAGGGTGGTGCCAGACCAGTCAGTGTAATGGCTTAGTAACCATGCAGCCTTAACCCTAACATTACACATTCTTGATTCAGCCACCTCTGGAAGACTCTCACTTATGACTGCATGAGGATTTGGGGGCCATCTAGACTCAAGCTGTCATAGCATCTCACAAGTCACAGCTTCTGTAAGAGCTGCACATACCTCTTTTTCCTTCCAGGCCTTCTTAGACCACTTTTGCCCCCCAGCATTGCTCACACCTTGCAAATGGCTCCCTCCGGCTTTCTCTAGCACCTTGATCAATTTAGTGTTACCTTGGGGACAACAACACAGAGGCACCATCTTATAAGCAGATGGCATGTCTAATTCTGGTTCCATTTTTCTGGCTCGGTGGATCGGAATGTTGTTCTTACATTAGAAATACAAATCTTTGTAAAAAATACTGATGGCTGGGTCTACTCCAGAAAAACTCCACCGGGCTCCCTGGTGGTGAGGCTCACTGATCCAGGGCGCAGCAAGTGTTGAGAGCTATTCATCTTAACTCTCCTCTTGTCTTATTTAGTTATAAGCTCCTGGAGGTGATAGTGGCAGCAATATGTTAGTTTCTTCTGATTCCTAGACTCTCACAACGAAGTGAATGCTTGGAACTCATGAAAGACTGAATTCTGTGAGGGCTGCTTGGACTTTGGACTCTCTCTGTGCTCTCTCATCTCTGTTCCCTCAGTCTAACATCTGAGAGGAGGTGGGCATACTTCTATCTCTTCCAGGCTGAGAAGATGCTGCTTAGATGTTATCCCAGTAACTTCAGAGGCAGGAGCTCTTACAGATGAGTTCAGGGCAAAGTTAGGAAAAGAGCAACTTGGGGAGAGGTGCATAGATACTGCTGGCCCCAACTGGCAAGAGGTCTGAGTCTGAGGACCAGAGATTTGAACTCCTCTTGAAGGAGAAAGTCTCTATTGACTACGTCTGAGAACGAACACTGTGGTTTTCACTTGGGTCAGGAATAAGTACATCCAAGTTCGGTAGGATCAGCCAGGATGACAGCAGCTCAGGAACTCAGCCAGACTCGGAAACTTGGTCAAGGAAGCTGGACCAGCTTTCTGCTGTGACCTCAGCGTTTGCTTTTCTTATGAATGAAGTTTTATGTCCTCAAAACAAAGGCATCATCTCAGTCATGTATGAAGTCATGGGAAAGACTGCAACCATGCAGACATGGAATCTGGGAGGAGCTATGGCTTGCTTTTCAGAAACCCAAGTTCTTCACCTGTATGTTGGTATTGTGATACAATCTTTTTTTTTTTTTTTTTTTTCGGTCTTTTTGAGACAGGGTCTCACTATGCAGTTGAGGCTGGCCTTGAGCTCACTTTTGCAGCCCAGGCTGGTGTTGAACTCGCACCAATCCTCCTGCCTCAGCCTCCCGAGTGCTGGAATTACAGGTGTGAGCCACCACGCCTGGCTTGTGATACAATCTTTGAGTGATGCAAAATGAAATCAATGTCATGCCCAGAAGGTGGCAGCACACAGAAATACTATTCGCTTCATGCTCATTGTGGGTGTTCCAGCCAGGGATCTAAGCAGAAACTACAGAATGCAAAGTGTCTGAAAACTCTGAAAAGGGGTTGGTATTCTTTCAGTTCTACCTACCCTTCCTTTGTTTCCAATTCGAGTCTAAAGAATAAAGTTGGATACTCTTTGGCTTCTAATGCAATCTAATTATAAGCAGAGGAAAAAGATATCTAAAAGGTGTTTCCTTTCTTGCTTAAATGTGTAAGAGTTTAAACAGTGATTGCCATTTGGCTGTCTGAAATTAGAAATGACAAGAGCACTGAAATAAATTATAGATAAAAGGTTTACAAATGAAAAGTGTAAAATGTCCCAAGACAAGCATAACAGAAAGAACGAGAGTCAGACGCCTTACCTCAGCAGCTGTTGAAAGTATGGAGACTGTATTTTCTTGACACAAGTCAGGAGGTGGGAGGCTTTTGCACTGAATTCCAAATTAAAAATGGGAATAAGTGAATAGAGCAAGTTCCTTCTAATAATCACTGGCTGTGGTTAATTGTCAGCTCCATGGCAACAGACATATTAATGTTATAAATCAACTGCTGACAGGAGCATCTATGGAGAGGAAACTATGAAAGTCGGTGTTTTTCTGGACTCATTCATGTAGTTTCACCCAAAGCCCAGGGGCTCTGAGCTGCTTGCACATTGGGGTCATATGTGGAACGTCTAAAATCAGATAGCACACATCATCCAAGAATAATTAAACCAATTGGCTGCATTCTATTAAATCAGAAAAATAACATTGTAGTATTTTTCCAGGGTCCTTTAAGTAATCACAAGCTATTGTGGCTTAGGATAATTCGTTAATTTGTGTAAGGCAGAGCCAATTTTTTCAGACTTTTGCCTTAACAAGGAGTAGGTATATCTGGGATCTAAATCTTGGCTACTTAAGGGCCCATATGTAGTAGCTTTGGCTGGCCAAGTGAATGTGATATGGACAGTCCAGAGCAAAAGGAGACAAGGCAGGTTAGGAAGAGTCTGTGCTCCTCTGAGCTGATTTAATTACCTTTGATAGTAGTAGGAAAGGTAAAGGAAGAGAACTTAAATACCAGGTGTTGTTCTAGGAAATTTATGCAAAACATTTAACTTTTTTATTTTTTTTATTTTAAAGAGAAAAAATAATAAAAATGATACAGAATTTCAAAATAAGATGATAGGAAATTAACAATGGTGATTATATTGCATATTATTATTTTCAAAGTGGCTGATTAGACTACCAGACATTCAAAATTGATCAAACAATATAAGCACTAACTTTTCCTTTTAATGAACTAATAGAAATTAGTAGTATGTTCTTGCATCTAAACTATATGTGTATATATATATATATATATATATATATATATATATATATATATAGTTGTCCCTTCCTTCTTTTCTCCTTTCCCCTGTCCCAGTTGTTCTTTCCTTTTGAGTAGTTTCTTTTCCTTTTATAATATCCATTCTACTTTTTGTACCTTATTTATTCTTTTTTTTTGCACTAGGGAAAAAACACAATGTTTACACATGCTATTCTGGTTTATTTCACAGCTACCTTTTTTGTTTTTGTTTTTGTTTTTTCAGTACCAGGGATCAAATTCAGACCCTCGCCCTTGCCAGGCAAGCTCCTGAGCTGTCTCCCTGGCCCGTGATTTATTTCACTTAGAATATGGCCTCAAGATGCATCTTACAGTGATATATGTGCACCTGTGCATATACAAGTGCAATTTGTATTAGCTAAATCTTAGAGACAACCCAAATGCCCATCAACTGAGGAATATGAAGATGTGGTATTTCAATGCAGTGGAGTACTACTTAGCTATAAAGAAAAATAAATTCAAGAATTTTACAGTAAATGTATACAAATGGTTTTGTGGTGTGTTTATTTCCCATTTGCAGATAAAAAAAAAAACCAAGGCTCAGAGGAATTAAGTAGATAGCTCAAGGACCAGGGTCAGCTGTGGGGTCCTTTTGGGGTATGAAACCATAGCTGTCTGACTCTGAAAGCTAAGTTTCTGTACTAATCACATTTTTGTAAAGCTCAGCACTGAAAACATATAATGACCATTGGGAATGTTTGAGAGGAGTTGATAACAAGTCTTTTACTTCCAGCCACTGTTGGAAAATGTGGCATTGTCAACTGTGTAATTCTGGTGTGACTTTTCCACACCTAGTCCATCTTTCCAGATTCAGAAGTTGACAACAGGACAACTAGGGACTCTGTGTGTCTTGGTTTTATTGAAGGCCTTTGTGTGATAGACAAAGTGCACTGGTAGAAGAGGAAACCACAAGTAAGAGAAAGAAAAATAAGGAATGAAAAACAGCAATGAACTCCTCATTCAGCATTGAAAACTCTATAAAGAAGCCCTGCCTCGATCTTGTACTTCTTGTTTTTCTTAATCAAAGAACCACAAATCTTTGAGGACATTTTAGGACACTGGAAATAAATCTTTCACTTAGATTAAGCTAATCATGTACAGAACTGCACGTTAAAGCTGTAAAAGTCAGATTAGTAAAGTTACACAAACAGAAGTTTATTAACATGTATATTATACATGTTAAAGTCAACAGTCAGAGATGTTTATCTGAAAGGGACAGTGAGAGCATGGTGTTGTGTGTTATATTAGCAAAAGAACAGTAAGTCTTTAGGGAAGTGACAAGGCAAAGACAAACGACTTTGAACTTTGAGGGGTGGCCTCTGGTCCATAGGACTCATGCACATCTCTTTGTGCAAAAGGCATTTTATTCTATCTGTAAGAGTTTCCTAACAATTTTATCACTGTGGAAGAGTCGAGTTCTCAAGTCTCCTCTATGACCTAAGTCAAACTCTTAACTGTGAGCTGTGTACAAATGAAAAGTTAAACATTCAAAGGCACAAGACAAACATTACTATTCCAAAAGGTATACACAGTGGAATACCAAGTATTGGGACCAAAACAAGTCCAAAATACAGAAAGGCAACCATTAAGTCTTATAGTTCCATGTGCAACATCTGAAGCAATCTGTGATGAGTTGTGAGCTCCAAAGGCCCTACGTGGCTCCTCTCCTGTCAAACTTTTGGTGGTAGCTCCCATGGCTTCTCTCTTAGGGCAGCTTTGCTCTCTCCTTGCAGTTTACTTTAGTTGATCCACTTACCAGGCTTCTCCAAATTTCTCAGGTTTCCACCGCATGCTCAGCTTCTCACTCTGCTTCATGTACTGCCCTCTCAGAGGCACACTGCCTGGTCTCCTAGGCCTTTTGAAATCAAGATGGAAGCATTCTTAACCCCAGAATTGATTTCGATATTTACGTAAAACCAATGCTGTATCAAAGATGCCAAGGTCTGCTGCCAAGTGGAGCAGAAGCCAGGATTTCCTCTCTCTTGGATGTAGGGGTTGAGTGCCTGGATCACTGAGAACTCTGAATCTGATTCCCAGGAGCAAATTCTCTATACCAGCATAATTATGGAACATGGCACTCTGTGACTTTCTTTCCAAGGCAAAATCCCTTACCCTTGTAGTTCTGAGGCTGCAAAAGGTGGAGACATGCCTTCTGAGATGCCCTGAGGCCATTATTCCCATTCTCTAGTTCCTTCTTGATAATGCATGTCCTCTTAGCTCTCTCTTTGCAGGCCACAGCTTTATTCATGCTTTCTTTCTGGCCAAACTCACATTTTAAATCAGCCTGCTGTGTTTTTGCTCTTGATTCTCAATGTAAATCTGACTAAAAGCCCCCAAACAATAACTGTGCCACTGTTTCAACATTTGACTGCCTTAAAATTTAATTTGCAAGATTAAGAAATCCATTATGCTTAATCTCTGTCTCAGGCAATATCTCTGGACATGAGCTAAATGCAGGTCAAGTTTCTGCCAAGCCAAAACACAAATCCAACAACCACAGAGTCCAACAACCAATACAGTACTTCTTTCACAAAGAAACCTCCTCAGCCTGGTCTTTACAGCCAGGGTTTCTGTCAGCCTTCTGATCTGAGCTCTGACCAGAATCTCGCATACAGAACAGCTGAAGCTGTTATATTGCCTCTCTTGTAGGTGACATCTTCCTTCCTATCTCTTTCCATAAACCATTCCTGAAGGTTTTCAGTCCACATGGTCACATTTAATCACAGTAACGACTCCACTTTTTTGGTACCAAATTCTGTCTCAGATACCCTTCTCTCTGCCCCAGGCTGGGAGTAGCACTCACACCTACAATTTTAGCATCACTTATGCCCATAATCATGCATTACTTACAAAGCCTAGAAATTTACTGCATAAGGCTTTGAGGGGACAGCTAGACACAAACCATAACAGTATTCTTCTTTCATTAACCTCCCTCAAACTGAAGAAAATCTCTCCTGTCTTAGTGTCTCTGGTAAGCTTGAGTTCTGAATGAATGCTGGACCTCAGGTGAGGGTACTCTGCATGTTATGTTATCTGAAGTTGTCACTGTGGAAGTGAGAAGATTCCTGGATACACATCATAACTTTGCTTCCGTGAGAGTCACCTAGCAGAGCTCAATTATAAAAATGGTGTTTCTAGAAGTGTTCCATCAGTACCTTGAAAAAATATATGTCTAGACCACTTTTGGCATCTTAAGAAGTTACACTGTGTTGTTACAGCCTGCAGGAAAAATAAACCTATATATAAACTCCATTGTTTTATTTGTAGATGGCTTCCTATCTATACACTAAACTACCAGTGTTTTAGATCCACCATTATTATTCCAGATACATAAAATAATGATTAATGTGAAGCATGAAGCCCTAAAATCCTTGGATACTTTTGTTTTTATATCTTTTATATCTTTTTCTAAAAGAAAAATAGTTTTGGAAATTTTTCTCCAGACTTGGTATGTGTCTAACCACTTGGAAAATATGTGAATATGTACTGTTGGAATACATGTATTTCTATTTTGTACATCTTGGACACTTTGACATATATTACTAGGCAAAAGATAAGACAGATGGCAGACAATGACATTGCTATATCACAGAGTGCAGTTTGTATGATTTGGTAAAGCTGTACTAAAATTAGACTTATTTGAGTAACAGTAAAGAATTCCATTAGTACCTAGGAAGTTCCTGTGAGATTAAAATATTTCAGGTTGGGATATATTTTATTTAAAAGCATTCTCTTTCTATCTATTTTTAAATGTTTTTATTTTATTTTTTAAATTACTTTGAATAAGAAATTACGATGTGACAGTTTTAAAACACATTAGTAGTATATTCACAATAATTGATACAATGTATATTGTTGTCCTTGTAGTTATACAGGGTACAGGGTGTAGACATGGTAAATTTTCTAATGGTTATTGGTACAATAGATTTCTTTTCTTTGACCTAAGGGAAGGTAGTTGTATACATAGTCAAATGTTTCATAATTGCAGTGTGTTACTTGCTTTGCAATAAAAAATACAGTGAGGTCTACAATTTTTTATTGTTTTTTAAATAAGAAATAACAATGAGACAGTTTCAAAACACATTAGTAGGACAGCCACAATAATTAATACAATGCATATTGTTGTCTTCATAGTAGATGTTCAAGGTTGACAATAAATTACAGTAAGGTCTACAAAAATTACTGAAAGGATGGCAGTTAGGTTTTTCCATACTTTTAAAAATGGCAGAATGGCAATAAAATCAGATGTTCTACAAGGAAGTGGAAAGAGCTCCATACCTGGTGGCAGGAGACCTAGCTGCCAGTATGAATGGTGTCTCAAGTACAGTAGCCACATAGGTATTGTCTGATGTATGTCCAAGGTAAATAATTTATGTGAGCATTAGTACAGTTTGGTGTACTGCCTTGGTTTGTTGGAAACTATAGAAGCTGGAAAGCTGGTAAAATATGTGAAAGTAGGAATAGGCCTCAGTGCCGCAAGCAGCCAAGCTACCTCAGTCCTAGTTAGTGTCAGTTATTATTTGCTAGGTAACCTTGTGTGACGTGTTGTTAATTTGCAAAGGTATAAATAAACATCTGTACTGCTGCTTGGGGGTAGAGTGTCGTCTCGCCAACCAGGAATGCAAGCCTATCACATAATTCAGCTGTTGTCTTCTTTTCGATCTTTTCCTCATTCTTGCCACCATTTTCTCCTCATGTACAGCGGATCACACTGAGAAACCAAAAGATCCCTACCTTTGGCACCCAAATAGGACACCGGTATGAGATAAGTGTGGGTATCAGGAACATAAGAGAGCACATAAGGGAGGGAAGTGAATTGGTTAGAGCCAGTATTCAGCACAGGCATGCATTGGTACTGGCACAGTAGATGTGTAGTGATTGATACATTGTATCAGCTTGAGAAGTTTTTTTTTTTTTCCAATTTTTTTTATTGTTTAAATTTAACAATGGTTATATTACATATTTTCATCATCAGATCAGTTTAGATTAATACATATAGGTATATAAGATTGATCAAACAATTAAACATTAACCTTTCTAAATCCACATTACTTTTTTTTTTTTTTT